>PVKU01005282.1:31163-126773 GCA_004027475.1 Anoura caudifer | reverse complement strand
GTGGGGAGGTGCGGAGGTCCCGGGCTGGGCCTGGGCTGGGGTTTCCCACCTCTGAGGGCGACCTCCCTCCATGTCCTCGGGTCATTTCGGGTTCATTTAGGGGAGATTTAAGAGCCATCATGTGGAATGGAAGGGGGAGGGGTCCCTCACCTGAGTTTCATTTAAAATTTAAACATAGTGTTACAAGTTTTTTAAAAATCCTATCAGGAAAAAGAGGCCAGTCCAGTTAGTGGCCCAGGGTAGGGGCAGCGGTCAGCACCAGAACAGCCAGTCGGGGGGGGGGGCGGTGAATAGGTGGGTGGATGGGTGGGTGGACGGACAGGCGCATGCATGGACAGGGGGCAGGGAGCAACATGCACACGGACATAGAACGGGCGGCCCCGTCGGAAAGTCCCTGTGCCACGGCGTGAGTCACGGTAGCCTGCTGCTTGTTCAGAGTCAGGAAGTGCATATTTTTGTTCGGATGCTCATTTCGTTTTGTTGCATGCATATGTGGAAAGCTTAGAAAATACAGAACAATAAAATTAGAATCACTAATAATGCTGCCACCTCGATTCACTCACTAGTTGGCGTGTCTTTTAGAACCCGGCTGTTATCCACACGGGGTAGCTCGTCTTGCCTCGCCGAGCAGTCTGTCAGGAACTGTCCCGAGGCACACGGGCCTCCTTCTGCGGCTGTGCCTGGGTTCGTTCCGCCCTGGAGTTGCTACTGGTGTGCATTTCGGTTGCTTCCAGAACTTCACTTTTTAAATGTTGCTGCAGTTACTATGTTCACACGTAGGTTTGATCTGTGTGGGCTATTATTCCTTTAGGACCCATTCCTAAAAATGTAACTACCAGGTCAGTCTCACCCCCCCCCGCCCAGTTCTTCTTGTCCCCCTGACCGGAGGGCGGCCACTGACCCCAGGGACGGCTGCGAACCCAGTGACCCCACCGCGCTCGGGGCCGTCCTTCGTTTAGGGTTCTGGCTCTCGTTAAGGCAAATTCTGGCAACTCCTCGGCGATCCGAGTCCTGGTTTCTTGTGACCACACTGCATTGTGCCGGATGATTTATTGTCTGACTTCTGGGACAACCTGTCCCTGCCACTGGCGGTCCCCTCCTCGTGGCAGGTGTCCTGCCAGGGCCCCGCGCCCCCGTCTTCCGCCTGTCCTCCTCTCTGAGGTTCGGGGCGTGCAGCTTCCGGGCGCCCGAATGCTGTTCTCACCACCGTTCTCGTTTCACCGGTTGCTCTCAGGTCCAGAAAGTCCCTCTCGACCCTGCGACCAGTTCCGTGGTCATCTTTTTCAGTTTTCCATCGGCTCCTGCTGCTCCGCTGCCTCTTCCCACCCACTGGACCGCTGGGGTCGACGTGTGCTGTGAAGCGAGGGACCCACAGGCCTGTTATCCGCCCTCCTCTGACATGTGTCACTCGGCGTGTCCTCGTCCGCGGGCACGCATCTCGGTCCCGTGACCACTGACTTCTGGAGAGAAGGCGCAGAGCTGTGGCCCCGTGACCAGCATGGCGCCGGGACCGCGGCCCCGGTCAGTCACGTGACCGATGGAGCCTGCCCCCCGCTGACTGACGGGCGGGGAGCAGGTGGCCGCAGGTCTCCAGGTGGTGGGGACGGACCGGGCCGTGTTCACGTGCCCCACGCGCCGTGGAAGACGGGAGCTATGAAGCTGACTCCGCCCACTTCCCGCCCTGACCCGACCCACAGACTCGTGTTTTATGTGGATGGGTGACTTGTCCGTCCCCGAGTTTCCGTGCGAGAAGGAGTCTGGACCAGAAGAAACGCAGACGGTTCACAAAGGAAGCCCAAACACACTGGGTCGCTATCGCCCTCCCGCGATCCGGCCTCGGCCCTGCACCCGGGGCGCTGGACCCGGGCACGCCGTCCCCTCGCTGTGCCGGGTCTGTCCGGGGCCACGGGCGCCGCCCTGCACTCCTGGCCCCGGGTACGTCTCTCTCTGCCCTCGTGCCCCCCACAGTCTGGGGGCAACAGGACGATTTTCCCCCAAGTTGCCCATCTTCCCCGCGGCGTACACGGCTCCAGCGACTTTTCTCAGGGCCCCCTGGGGAAGGTGCCGCTGGCAGGCGGAGCGCTGCTCCTTTTACAGAAGGGTCTGGGCTGGGCCTTCCGGAGACAGAACACCCTATTCGGCCGTTAAGTCAGCCCCAGACCCGCGCGCGACAGTTGGTGGGAACCGACAGGGTGTGCGCTCCTCTCCTTGCCACCCCCGCACCGTTCGCCTGCCGCTTTCGCGTCTCAAATCGCTCCTTCCCCGTTTGGCGGTGACCGCACGGGGCCCGCAGGCGCCTGTCTGGGTCGAGGAGTGCCGGCGTGTTCAAACGTGTCAGGCACGACGCGGAGGGACTGAGGTCGTGGCGTTTCTGTCAACCCGGTGACCCTCCGAGCTTCCGTGCCTTCTGCTCGCTCCTCAGGTTTATATTTAAAATGAAAACACAGGCGTTCCGTCTGCAGCTGACAAAGATGCAGCCAGGCTTAACCCACCAGAGGGGACCGGAGCCGCTGGGCCAGCCGAGCCCTGGAGCGGAGTGTGAGACCGCCTCCGCTCGTGGGGATTTGCGAAGTGTGGTCGCCCCCATCACTCTGAAATAATCCTCCTGTTTATTAAACAGAAGAGGAGACACAGCCCAGCCGATGCCAATTACACCAGTGACAGTTTTTTTTAACTGATTTGAGAGACAGAGAGAAAGGGAGAAACATCGGTTTATTTTTTTTAAGATTTTATGTATTTATTTTTAGAGAGAGGGAAAGGGAGGGAGAGAGAGAGGGAGAGAAACAGCAATGTCAGAGAGAAACATCAACCGGCCACCTCTCTCACGGGCCCTGACTGGGGACCAAACCTGCAACTCAGGCATGTGCCCTGACCGGGAACTGAACCGGCGATCTTTTGCTTTGTGGGACGACGCCCAACCAGCCTGAGTGAAACATTGATTTGTTGTTTCACGTACTGTTGCGTTACGGGTTGAGTCATGTAGGTGCCCTGACCAGGGATCGGACCCACAACCTTGGCGCATCCGGACGGCGCTCTAACCCACTGCACTGCCCAGCCAGGGCAGGATGACCCCTGTAAGTGGTGCCCGGCCCCCAGGCCCGCCGTGGAGCAGCAGCCCCGGGCTGTTCCACTCCTGTCCCTCGAGCTCTCTGGTGCCACATGGTCACGGGAGCCATTCCCGTCCCCAGGACTTAGCAGACCACCAGGCCCCGCTGTGCTCAGGGCCCCAGCCGCCCCGCCGTTCACGCAAACACAACCGGAGCCGGGCGCCTGCCGCCTGGTTTTCCAGGGACTGCAGCTGTCTGGGGCTGGGGAGCCGCCCTCCTGGCCAAGGAGTCCCGGGACCAGACCTTGGACATCAGTGTGGGGCAGGTTTCAGTTCCAGCTCCGCCTGGCGGGCGAGCAGCGGGGTCCAGCATGGGGACGTCGGCCACAGACCTGGGCAGAGCTGGTGCACGGCGGCCTCAGACAGCCCCCCAAGCCCCAGAGGCTCCGGACGCCCTGCTCACTGCTCCTGGCCCTGACACAGAGAAACTCGGCGAGAGCGTGTGTGCAGACGCTTTACCAGGCTGAAGTCGTCCTCCGTCCACCCAGGAGAAGACGGCCGGGCAGCTTCACCTGCACTCCATGCCCAGGGGCAGCAGCGGGGGCTCCGGGGCTCTGGGGGCTCCGCCCCACCCCGAGGCGGCCCCCCCAGGCTCCCTCCCAGCCCTGCCCACGCCTCCCTTGAAATCCAAGGCACAGAAAAGGGGCCCCCAGATCCTGACCTGTCGGATTCAAACAGCTCTTGGTCATTTTAAAAACATCCTGCCCGCCGACCAACTCCACGCCCCACGGGTAAATCCAGCCCGTCTCCCACATGCCAACACATCCCAGGTGTGGGCCCCACTGGGGGAAACAATTCCTTGAGGAACAGAGTCCTCGAACGTTTGCTTTTCACTTTAAATGGCTTCTCTCTGTAGAGGAAACTTATTATCAACTCTTTAAACTACGTTCCTAAGGAAACAAATGTGGTCATCCTCATTAAAGATGTATTCCACGTCTCAAAACGGAAGCTGGGCGCGCGGCCCGCCGTGCTCGGGTGCACTAGCAAGCACGGCGCGGAGGGAGACCGCCCGGCGGCACTGAAGTTATCACTGTGTTTAATTCGGGTGGGGATGCCATCCACTCCCCTTAGAAAGTCACAAAAAGTGGGCGCAGGAAGAAAGGGAGCTCGGAGAAACAGCGACGTCATCTTCTCACTGAGCCCACGACTCCAAACCGCTGACTCCTTGGGGCCGAGTTGTTTCGGGGCCGCACCCAGCGGGAAGACTGAGGCGTCCACGAGCCTGCCCCACCGGCCCGTTTCCACTCAAACAGGCGCTTTCTGGAGACTGTGGCCCACACCGGCCCCCCTGAAGTGTGTGGTCTGTTTGGCAGGAAGCTACCGTGGATTGGAGTCTGTCGAGCCCCTCATAACGGATATTTGGTTTAGAATTCTTTTCTGCAAGAGCCGGAACCTCCACGACGGTCTCTTCGTGAGCAGATTTAACGTCCCTGTGCATCCCCTTCACTCCGCGCTCTCGGCAGTGACAGCACAGACGGCCACGGGGCGGAGTGGCCACGCTGAGGGCCACGGTCAGGGCAGCCACACTGATGGCCACCGCACTCAGCAGGCTGGGGGCTCCTGGACGCAGGGGTGGTCTCCTGTTTGAGCTCATGCTCCGTGCACTGGCCTTTAACCTATTCAGCCTCTGAACCCAGCTGCTCACCGAGGCCCCACCTGGGTCGCATCCACAGACAGACCCAGTCTAAGGCAGCGAGGAGAAAGAAGTTGTAAGTAGGTTACCCGACCGGTCCAGAGGCCGACGTGACCCTGAAGCCGGCTCCCTGCTGAAGTGCGTGTCTGCGGGGCTCTGTCTGGCCTGGGGGCAGCCTGCGGGTGTGAGGGTCCCCGGGTGGTGGTGGCACTGGGAAGGCGCCCGGGAAAGGCTGCCTGGGCCTCGCCCCTCTCCCACCGGCCCCCTGGGGCGTCTCGCTCACAAATCCCAGGAGTTCGTGTAGGGGTAGAGGCCCATTCGAATCACTAGCCAGGACGAGGTGGAAAGTGGACAGGAGCACATGACTTCTGAGCAGAGATGGGGGTTTGCTGGATTTTGTGGGGGAGAGGCCACATCAGGACCCCAGCGTTGGTTCCAGATGGGAATTGCAACCCACAGAGAGCAGGACTGAAGGGCGCTGGGTGTGTTTTCCATGAGCTCTGTCTCTGACTCCGGAGCCTGCCTCCCTTCTGGTGGGTGGGCCAGGCGGTGACACCCCTGCCCCCCGCCCCACCTCCCCACTGTAAACTGAATGGAAATTATCTGGGTACCCGGTTGCCGTGGTGACAATGTGGTAAGGGAGGACAGAGTGGGCGGCGGGTACGGTTTCACCTCTGCTGGGGGCAGCTTCTCCGCCCACGGTGAGAAACCCCCCCATCCTTCACGCCACTCACTGGCACTGCGCACGGGCACCCCGGGACGGGCCCTTCCCTCACAGTCACGAGGGGCTCTGGGCCACTGCAGCCACCACACCCCTCCTGGGTGACCTGTCACTCAGCTGTAGAGCGGAGAGCACAGCCTCAGGTGGGAGTCGAGGGTCTCAGCACAGGAACCAGCCTGGGGGGCCCAACAGTGTGTGGGCAAGATGGTGTCTCCCTTTCAGGGGACCCTGCTTTGGGCAGCACTGAGGGTAAGGACAGACCACGATCAGGGGCCGGGAGGAGGGAGGAGGGTGGAGGTGCTGGTCTCCATGAGCTCCCCATGGACTCCCTGTCTCCCAACTTCGAGGTCAGGAAGGTTTGGGAGACGTGAGGCCATGGGCCCGGGGGGACGTCAGGCTCAGGCAGGCTGAACTCGGGAGGTGAGAGCCCCGCCGGGATGTGGAGTGGGGAAGTCGGAGCGGCTCGATGGGGGCAGGGTGGAGCCCAGGGGTGGGAGGGGCGTTCGAGGGTCAAGGACCTGGACCCTGAGGCCTGTGCCGAGCGGGGCAGAGGGCTTGGGGGCTGGTCTGAGAAAGGCTTTGCTGGCACAGCTCGGTGCCTGGAGGGGACAGCCACCAAGTTCAGGGCGATTCTCTGGGCTCCCCAACATGCCGGGGGCGTGTCCATGGTTTACAGATTTGGGGAAGCTCCGAACCCTGAGTCCACTCAGCCTCCATCATCCGTCCACACAGTGAGGGGCGGGCGAGGGGCGTGGCCAGAATTCCTGCTGCAACCTGGGTATGCAGGTTGGGCCTTGGGTGCCCTGGCTCAAACGGAAACCGAGACAGGACTCACCCCCGCAGGAGGGAGGGTGGATGTGGAAGGTGAGTCTGAGCCGCTCCGAGGAAGTTTCATGGGGCCAGGTGACTCAGGAAGCCGTCCGTCCTCAGAGGGGCCTGGCTGGACCCCGGGGTACCCAAGTCTGTACTCGGGATCCGTGGCGGACTCAGAGCGCGGCTGGTGGCCTGGGAGGCGCAGGAACACTGAGCATCGGGCAGGTGTCTCCCGGCCTCGCATGCGTGCCCTGCACGGCGGCTGCCGGACGGGCGGTGCACACACTGATGTGTTGGCCGGGGCACGAGGGCCTGGCCACCAGCCCCGGGCTGGGTCCTGCTCCGAAGCCCGGGTTTCTCGAATGATTTACCTGGTCCGCTACGGGTACCCTGCCCACCAACAGTGGATAAAAGACAGCTATACACATCCGGAGGTTCTTTTACATTACAGAGCAGACTGCCGAACTCCACACCCATTTTTAGGGCAAAGGGTGGGACTCTGCAGACACCTGCCCGCCGTTGGCCCTCCAGCCGAGTCCTGGAACCCACCCGCTGCTCCGATGCAGGGGGGTAGGGTGTCTCTCATGGTGTCACTGGGGCCCTGTCCCATCTAGAATCCAGCGGTCAGCTGCGGGGCGTCCCCAGGACCCTCCCCACAGGGAGGGGTCCTGCCGGTGTGTCCTGCCGGTTCAGTCACCCATCACCTGCCCGGGACCAGTTCCTGGGTCTGCAGTCACCAGTTGTGGGCTGAAGTCGCGTGGCCGAGCTGGTTAACCAAGATTCCCCCCGAGTTAAACATCGACACCGCCGCCTGCCCCTCCCCTCCCCTCCTCTAGTAACCGAGGAGCCTCTGAGGCAGGGCCCGGGCATCTGATCTCCCCCCCATGCCGCTTAAATTCTTTGCTTGTCTTAAAGTCGTATCTCTTCCTCTCCCATCTCCCTGAATGATGCTCACCTAATTTGTAAGAGAATGTGCTCTGTCTGAGCTTTCAGCGAGGACGTGGGAGTCTCAGCCACCTGCCATTCTCGGCGAGCGACATCCTCCCCTCTCCTTCAAACCTTGAGTTGCTAACATACCTATACTTTTCCTTTGCTCTTTAAAGAAACAGCGGTGCCTAAAAAAGACCTCCCAAACGCCAGGTATAAAAAGCACTGTAGGGGGAGGGAATTAATTACTAGTAATTAACTAATTCTTATTCGAATTCGCAGCTTCCTGGGTTTGGTGGGAAACGTGTCTGAGCTCGAGGCGCTCTGCTGAGTCCTGGGGGTTCACGTTGTTTCCAAGAGTTACTGCTGCCGCCCCCCACTCCCCGCCTGGCGGTAATTCAGCCGGCAGGTCCCTCCAGACCCGCTGACGACTCAGGACAGGGAGCAGGAATCAGGGGTAACCCCAGGGGGCACAACTGAGTCCTCACCCTGGACAACGGGGAGAAACTGAGACCTGGGCTGTGGGCGGGGCGGGGGCTGAGAGCGGGGGCGGGGCTAGTGCCGGGCAGGGCTGGGGTGGGAGAGAGGACCCCACACAAGGGACCGTTTCAAACAGTCAGCAGGTCTTCAGTTCTGATCAAGTGATGGGCTGTGGTCTCTACTGTCACCTGCTGGCCACCTACAGGGTCAGAGGGGCTGCAGGGGAGTCAGAGGGGAAGGTGGAGTTACCGGGCGGGGAGGGGAGCTTCGAGATGCAGACGGATTCAAACCCAGAACCGGCTGACCGCCGTGCGGTCCTGCCGGCACCACCGAGACTTCAGCCCAGCGAAACCGGCTGGGGCATCGGGCCCGCGACGCTGCAGGAGGACGAGCGACGGCAGTGAAACATCACGCCAGGTTCCACCAAGCCCGCGTGTGGGGGGGGGTTGCCCCGCCCGCGCCGCTCTGCCGCGGATGCGGAGCCCCCTTTGCGCTGAGGTGCCGACCCTCCGCCTGTCCTCACGCCGGAGAGCAGCAGCCTCGCAGCACTGGCGCCTTCCTTCCAACGAGAGCACGTCCGCCGGCTCCCGGTGGGCAGAGACGGGGATTCGGGCTCTGATCCCTGCGCCGGCGGACGTCTCTGCGGTCTGAGCCGCCGCCGCCAGGGGAGCACAGCGTCCCCGTCAGGTGGGCTGACGAGCGACTCGCGGAGCGCCCCCAAGTGTGAAGACCCCGTGAGCAATCACTGCAGTTCCTCCTGGAGACGAGGGAACACCGCTGCGCTGGCGAGATGGCACTTGTCCGGTTTCCACTGTGGCTGCGCACGGAGAAGCCGGGGGACGAACGTCTAAGGCGCAGGAAGCCGCCAGCCCGCCGTTTCAGGTCTGCGCTGAGCCCCTGCGCTGCGGTAGCATCCGCCTGCGCCGCTAACCAGCTCAGACGTGCAGTCGCATCCCCGTGCCCCCTGAACGCCCTCTCTCTAACACGGTATCCGCTCACCTCTAAAGGAACAAGTACCAGAGGAGAAAAACCGAAGTCTCTTTCCTCAGAGCGCCTCCAGCAGGGCGTTTCTGGGGGCGCAGCGTGGGGATCCAGACACCCAGATGCGGCTCCTGCTCAGTAGCACTTTGCTGAGCCGCTCCATGCATTCCCCCCCCTGGGGGGGGGGGCAGGTGGCGAGCACCCGGGGAGACCACCTGGTGGTGGAGCTTAGGCTGTGAGTGAGTGGAAAGACACAGGAATTGTCGATGCAGAGCGATGCTGGCTGGGGGCGGAAACCCCGGAGAGGCAGTGGGCAGGCCAGGAGTGGAGAAGCCCACCTGGGAGCCATCAAGTGGGGAAACCGCGCAGACCAAGAGGGCTCTGGCCTTGGCCTTGCTGGGGACCAGAGGGCCAGCTGGGAGCGGTGGGCACCGGTCACCGGGGCTTGCCGGGCACTGGAGCACGTGGGTCCAAGACCTAGCGGGTGGAAGCCCAGAGGTGTGCAAACTCGGAGCTTCGCAGAGGACTCGAGGCAGGAGAGAGCCGCGTGGGGTCGGTGCCTCCAGCAGCCCTTAGAGCCCGAGGGGGAGGTTAGACTGCAGGTGGGCAGGACCCAGCCCCGAGGGGCATTGGGAGCACAGCCCACGGGGACCTGCTGGGGCCCCGACGCCAGGCCCCAGGGCTCCCCTGGACCCGTGTCCCCGAGGCCCAGGGCTGCTCACCAGACATTTAAAGCCACCACAGAAGCCACTGTGAGGTCCCCTCACAGGACCAGAGGGGAGGTCACGAGATTTTCGAGTGGAGCCGACCTCAGCCCCCCACCCCCCACAACAGGAACTAGAGACGAAGGAGTAGGACCGGGCAGCCCTTCGGACCCCTTCCTGCCCCGAGTCTCGGTGTTTCTGCGATCGTCCTGCACTTGAACGATTCCAGAGTGAGGCCCCACCTCCAGACACACAGGTGTGTGTGGCGCCCGCACTGTGGGGAGCCAGGGAGCCCCCATCGTCCTTGGTGTGGATGTTCACGTCTGCGGTCTCACTCGAAACTCTCTAATCTTCTCTAGAAATCTCTGCAGCTTTATGACATTCACTGTAAGCACGGACCCGGCCCCCCGAGACTGCAGGTTGGACCCAGCCACCCCACCCGCACGCCAGCCTCATGGATTCCGTTCACTTGGGGCAAAAAGCCCTGGGAGATCTATAGAGAATTTACCTCATTTATTTAAGCTCAGCGCTGTTGATTAATCCACAGGCGAGGTCCCCAGCCTCCACGTTGGGAGAGAGATGGGTTTTAAACAGCACCGCAGCCGCCTGAGCGTGGCGGGGACATCGATCCGCCCGGCGCGCTCCGAAGTTGAAGGGAGTGCTCATCGATCTCGTGTGAACGCACAGGCAGTGCTTTGAAATGCGGAGCTCGCGCATCAGCGGTGCCCACGCACACGCAGTCCCCAAGCTCCTGAGGGCCCCGGGGGCATGGCGCTTCCCCAGAAACTGCCCAGCACCCTCCTGGGGCCCGGGCGCTGTCCGCGGTGCTGCCGGGAGGTGGGCGGTTGCCCTGGATGGGGGGCAGGGAGACCCTGGCTGACCCGGGCTCCACCCCGGGGAAACCCCACCTGTGCTGAAGGGCCGAAGGTGGTCCAGCAGCAGAAACCCCTAGAACAACGACGTGTGTTTTTGGCACGGTCAAAGCAAGAATTGCGGAAGCTCCAAGCAAAGTTCTCGCTGAACCTCTCTTTGTCCCTGAACTAACACAAAGTCCCGCTTCCCCCCTTGGTCCAGAGGAGGATTCTAGGGCAGTAAGTGAAGCCTGTCCGTGGGGATCGGCAGTGGAGACGGGGGGTGGGGGGAGGGGGGAAGTGGGTCCTTCGGCACCCCCTCTGTGGAAACGTGGTCTGGGCCCCAGCACCCGGACACCTGGGCGCCACGGCCCGAGCTCCCCTCTGCCCACGCCGAGGGCCGCCCCAGCTGCTCCAGGAAGACGGGCCGTGTCTCCGCACACCCCCTGCTCCCTCGCAGGAGCCCTCCCACCCACGCGGCTCAGCTGGCATCTGCCTTCCCCACCCAGGGCCGGCCGCAAGCACGCTGGTCCTTGACCCAACAACACAGAAGAACACAAACAGAGAGAGAAAGAGGCCATCAGCACAGCCCTCCCTCCTGCCTCACGGCCACACTCCGGGAAGAGCTCAAAGGCTGAGGGGTCTCTCCCAGGAGCCCCCCGAGCCCCCGGACGCTGAGGGCCTGGGCACCCACCCGCACGCCCATGTGTATCCTCATCCCTGCTCCTTGTCCGACTCGGTTCTGCCTCCCGTTCACACGCGAAGCTGGGAGTTGACGGTTGTACCACGACTTACTCGAAACCGGCGACTGTCGCCCGGTGCGCCACCGGGAGGGTTTGGAACATGCAGTACCACCTGACCGTTGAGTCCCAGGCACAGCGTGATTGTCAAACAAATGAAAAGCGACCGCGGCCAACGCAGCGACAGCCGTCCGACGTGAACGGATCAAAGCTATACCTACTTCCCGGTCAGATTGGCCGAAGCAGAGCATCCGTTTTCCGCTGTGCTGCAGACCCTTAGTAATTAGTGCGTGTGCGCCACGAGGGGAAAGACGCTGAGACGCCTCGGTTAACACACTCAACGACAAGCCGCTCGGCGTGGACGTCTTTCCCAGTCGGGGGCGCGGCGCCCTGCTTCCGTGACGGGAGGTGCTGAGGCGGCCTCGGCCGGCCCGTCTCCCCTGCGTCTGTGTGCTGTTGCAGACTGTGCTGGGGCTGTCATTTGTGCAGGAATCTGTGCGTTCGTGCCGTAGTTTTCGCCAATTAGATTACAAGAAATGGGATTCTTTGCTCATAGAGTATGTGCATTTTTATTGCCAAATTACACTCCAAAAGGGTTTACAATTTATGCAAGTAATAGCAGTATATGGGGGGGAAGGGGTGTCATCAAGCTTTTTGACTTTTTCCAAAGTTATAGGCAAAATATTGTTTAATTTTTTTATTTTAAATTGTTACACAGCTGAACGCATTTTCATGTTCTTATTTCCACTTGTACGTCTTCTACAATTCACCTGAGTCTCTTCTCATTTTTCCTTTATTTCTTCCTTACTGATTTGTAAGAACCATTTGTATATTGTAAGTATTTACCTTTTAAGACACCTGGGTTTTAAAAGTAGATTTTGTGAGGACCTAGCCTTAGGATAAACAGGAACTTCACATTTTCTTCTCATCGCTGCCGGGCCGTTGTTTTTCACACTCAGGCCTGGCCCACCTGGTTCTAACGTGGCGTCTGGCAGGAGTCGCGCTTCACCCTTGGGCTCCGGGGCACCTCGCTGCCCAGGTGTGTTTCGCGGACAATGCGTCCTCTACCTTTGGGGGAGGGGCCCTCACTCGCTCTGCGCCGTGTGTGACCGGCTCTGCTTCTGACACCCGCTTCCGTCCACGGGGCAACGCTTGTTCTCTAGCCAGCACGATACCCTCGGACCTGCCTCGGGAGATGCGTCAGACCCACTCGGGACAGCGCTGGTCCTCTGTCCCCCGGTATCTGGGCTCTTATACCTCCTCCTCCCCAGACCTGAATCCGACGACTTTTAGAGCCAAATGCTCAGGTCGCACACACGTGCGCACGTTTACGCTCACACCCATGCACACTCACATGTGCAGGCTCACACGTGCTCACACGTGAACACATTCACATGAGGTCTGTCCAGAAGGTGTCCAGCCATGTACTAGGAAAAACAGAGACATTTACTGAAGGAGAGACAAGATACAAGAAACACTGTATGCAGGACAATGACGCCTCAGTCCCCTTCAAAGGAGGCACCTGGGGACCTCACATGGTTCTCCCAGTCGCCATCAGCTGCCCCGTCATATTTTCCTGAATCTCATCGATGGTCTGAAATCTCTTCCCCTTCACAGGTGATTCTAGTTTTGGGAAAAGCCAGAAGTCGCAGGGCTCCAAATCTGGGCTGTAGGGGGGCTGAGTCACCTGGGTGATCTGAGGTTTCACCAGAAAACTCTGTACCAGACGTGATGCGTGAGTGGGAGCATTGTTGTGAGAAGCTGCCAGTCACCAGCTGTCCACAGCTGCAGCCTCTGAATCATCCGAATAGTTTCTGTGGAGGAACGTTCAAGCTCAACACAAAATCGGATGCAGATTCGTGGCTCTACTCAGTCATTTTGAATGTGACAGTCACACAGTCGGTACAGTCAGTGGCATCTACCCCCCCCCCGACACTGACTAGTGCAGTGAAGTCGTCACTGTTCACACATGCACGCTCCAGTCCACGCTCCTTGGCTGCCAGGTCACACCCATGCCGTGCAAACCGTTCTCATATTAACCATGGTGGGCGTTTTCCAGACAGAAGTCGCGCACATGCTCACACACACTCATACACTCACATGCTCTCACTTATGCACACTTGCATGCTCACACTCAGTGCACTGGGATCAGGACCCACACTTGACGGGAAACTGTTGATGAGAGATGTCACTTTATCACAGACTGGCTCCCGCCACCGAGTCTCCCGATCAGAGCATAACCACTTCCCCGAGCAGCAAGCAAAGCGCTTGCTCTGCCGTCTCGGCGACATTTCGCCGCGTTTGTCAAAGACGCTCTCCTCCCCAGTGAGCGTGCTCCCCTCCGCTCGCAGCTGCCGTGGCGGGAGGGGGATCTTCCCCACTTCGGCTTCGTGCTCAGCAAACGGCTGACTTTCCACCATCATCCTCCTCCAACCATCTCACTGTGACACGTCACTGGGTCTTTGGGGATCCCGGGACGCATGGTCACATCTTCCCCGAATCGTGATTTTGTATCAAAAACTAGGGCCCGGGTCCCCCGACGCAGACAGCCCGTGTGGGGTGGCAGGAGTTCACGCCGTATGCAAACCTGTCACAGCCCTACTGTGCGCTCGGCAGGATTCCAGGAGCATCTCCTGTTCAGAGAGGTAAATGGGGAGGGAGCAAAACCGCACGTCTGAGACTCTCGTGAAAACGGAAATGCCCACCCAGGGTCTTTCCCGTCCTGCACGTCCCCGTGAGCGTCTGCAACTTCAGAAGCGTCAACATCCACCGAGCAGGGGGTCAAGTTCAACCCCGCCTGCATGTCCACGCCCGCTGATGGGGAGCCACCCGTGGAGGGTCAGGGAGGAAACACGCCCACAGGTCCCGTGGACGGGGTGAGGCCTCGTGGCTTCACCTTCCTACCGGGGCCAAGCGGGGCCCTCAGGGGGCCTGGAGCAGAGACAGGATGGGGAGGGCCTGCTGTAGCGTCGTCCAAGAACCCCCGCAGGGAAGCGTCTCCCAGCTGGGGGGTGGCCGGAGGTCTGAGCTGTGGCTGCACCTGCCGGGGTGGAGTGGGGGGCCTGCACCTGCGGGCTCAGCTGGGGGCCGTCCACGGGATTTCTTTGAAAACTTCTCACAGATACGATGGGTCAGCCCCGTGGGCGTCAGCTGGAGGCCGTGGGCCCCACATCGCTCAGTTCCCATGAAAAACACTGTTCTGCACTCGGTTACATGAGCCCCCCCCCCCGCCGGGGCCGCGCAGCTCGGGGTAACTCGGGGCTCAAAGGCGTGTCTCGGTGTCGTCAGCTCTTTCCCGCGTCAGGGGCTGGAGCCCCCGGCCGCGCATTGTGGGGCCGCTCCTGCGGGTAGTTCCCACTGTGACTGGCCACGTTGTCACGCAGTAGCAGACACCGCGTGCCGCGGAGCTGCTCATGGGCGGGGTCGCCAGCCGTGCAGTTGTGCCCTCACGGGGACAGGTTGTCCACACCACCCCACTCCCCGCCTGTGGGCACGGGACGTGGAGTCTTACCCACTGTCCTCGGAGGCGCTGCCCAGTGGTTTTCCAAGTAATCTCGGTGCACGGACGGCGGTCCCCAGTCAGACGTGGGGACAGCCGCGGGGCCGTGCCCGCTCGCTTCAGCATCCTTCCGTCCGAGGGGCCCCCGCTAAGGGCAGCCCCCCGAATCGGGTCCGCGATTCGTTTCTCCTGCAGGTGTTGTGAGTCGGGAGGTGGTCGTTTCCTGGGTCCGCTCTGGGCTCCCGGAAGCTCAGGTCAAGTTCAGAGCGGACATCAATGGGAGGCAGGCCTGACGTTCTGCCCTCTGACCTTCCGCCTGGAGCCCCTGATGTTGCCAATATTTCCCTGGAGTGACTGCTGAGCTCCCACGGGGACAGGAGGTGCTGGGGGGGGTGGCCGACGGTGGCCTGGACGGGAGACATGGGGAGGGACCCGCGGCGCACCCCACACGGAGGTTCAGAGCGGCCCAGGGATCTCGGGACGCTGGGGGCTGGGGCCGGGAGGCTCCGCCGGGCGGAGCGCGTCTCTGGGCCTTGGCAGAGTGAGGGGCTTCGCCTGGAGACCGGCAGCAAAGCGTTGCAGGAGATGCTGGAGGGCAGGGAGGCCAGTGGGGGTCTCCACAGGGGCCCGGCGCCCCTTGGTGTGGCCGCGAGGACGTAAGTTGCACAGTCCGAAGGAGCGGCCGGACGTGGTGGGGGTGAGGGCGGGCACACAGCCCTGGGAGGGGCCCCCTCCCGGGAGGCGGAAATCCGAGGGGAGCTGCTGAGGGCAGCGGCATTCACGGAACCGGGCTCCCGTGCCCAGTGTCGGCCGAAGGTCCAGGTCCACCGGGGCCAGGCTGTCCTCGCAAGGGCCCTCGTGGGGCTTGCGGTGGCGAAATTCCCAGACATTCGGGGTTTGGGTCCACTTCCAGGCGTCGTCAGGACAGCGGTTGAACTGACAGCCCGGCTACCCTCCTGTTTCCGCGTTTGCTGAGTCATCTCGTGACACCCAAAACCCAGCAGAGCCGTGGGCGGGGGAGGGGTGGGGCCTGGGGGACAGGGTGCCTGGGGCTCCCCGCGGCAGCGCCCTCGCTGCGCCCGCTGGCCGCTCATTAGCTCTGCCCCCTTCAGATTAGCAGTAATTAAACTGTGAAATCGGCCCGGCCGTCAGCCCGGACGCCGTGCCAGGCTGTCAAGAGGGATCGTGGGGGATAAATCGCCGCCCGGGCGCCGCATCTCCCCCGGGCACGGGCGCGGCACGCGGGGGCGGAATAATGAGGGCATTCAGCCTGCCTCTGGGCGGACGCCGGGCAGCCAGCTCTCCCAGCGTTGCCATGACGATGACGGGGCGCGGGCAAGCCCTTCCTCCCGCTCGCTCTGGTTAATGAAGACGGTCGTGAAAAATTATGCGAGCATTACGGCCATTTTTTGTGTGCGCTGACTGGCACACGGGCCCTCCCGCCCAGTGGCTGGCGGCACACAATGGGGACAGTAATTGGGTGCTGACAAATGGGGCCGAGGTGCCGGAAACGCCTGACTCAGGGAGCGCGGGTCACGGGGGAAGTTCACCCAGGGCGCCCGGCTCTGAGGACCTCGGAGGGTGGCATGGGCGGTGGGCGCCCAGACAAGACACGGCCATGAAAGCGGAAACTGCCCCTCTGCAGGCGAAGGAGAGTGCAAATTGTGTTTTAAACTTTGCCCCTGCTGGTGCGGCTCAGTGGATTGAGCACCCGCCTGTGAATCAAAAGGTCGCCAGTTGGATCCCCAGTCAGGGCACATGCCTGGGTTGTGAGCCAGGTCCCCAGTAGGGGGCGCTCGAGAGGCAACCACACATGGATGTTTCTCTCCCTCTCTTTCTCCCTCCCTTCTTCCTCGCTCTAAAAATAAATAAATGAAATTTTTTTAGTGTTTAAATTTTAAGGAAATTGCTATTTATCATTTCTGAATAATTTTTTTGCGTGCAGATGACAATTTTACATTTACTTTTTTAACTGCTTCTCTCTCTGGACCACAAACATGCAGTGACGACGCTCAGGGTCGGGCATCTTGTCTCGGGGGAAAGGTGGGGGCAGGCACCCGGAGAAGCAGGCCCGTGGGCGGTCAGGCTGATGTGGACCAGCAGACCCTGGGAGGGTGGTGGGCCCCCCTCCTGGTTGTTCAGACTCTCCAGGGTCCCCAGGACCCGTGTGCTTTCGGGGACAGGCTGTGGGAGGGCAGGGAATGCTCGTCACAGGCTGCATGACACTTGTCATTTGAACCCCAGGCCATGGTGCAGTCACCCAGCCATAAACCCAGGGTGTGTCAGCAGGGGGGACAGGAAGGCATGGCCCTAGCACCTGAGGCCAACATCACGGGGTGGCAGGGAGGCTGCCATGGTCACAGGAGGGACAGAGGCTTCCACGGGGGGTATAGCCACGGCTCGGGGCTGGGTGAAGGGGCCGGAGAGTGGACGATTGAGGGCTGCTGAAGCTCGGAGCCGGACAGACATCGTGTGGCCACGGCGCAGGGTCTGGGACAAGGTGCCCAGGGGCATGGGGCAGGCCAGGGCCTGAGACCGAGGGCCCCCACCCTGGCCTCCCAGCCTGAGTCTCCGAGGTCGCAGCCTCTCCTGACCTCTGCTGCCTCTCCTGGCGCGGCCGCAGCAACAGCTGCTGTGCCAGAGACGCTGCGAAGACCAGTGAGCGTGAAACAGCTCGGGGCGAGGTCCGGGTTCGAGTCCTTGTGGGGAGCCACGGTTTCCCTGAGAGCCCTGGGGACGTGACAGGTGGACTCGGCACTCCCCAAGCACAGCTGTGGGTGCGAGGCACCTAGGCCGCGTGGGGTGTCGGGGAACAGACCCACGGGACCTGCCTGCTGACTGTGAGGCTCCTCCCCTCCCCAGGAGGCCTGCGGGGCTGTGCCCAAGGCCAGCTGCGCCCCAGCCGTGCACTGGGACAGCGGGGTCCACCCTCCGCCCCTGGCACTACCCTGGTCCTTGCCAGGCTCCACCCTTCCCACCCCCAACAGACTCTCGTGCGACCCCATGTGGGAGGAGAGACACCCACCCCCGCAATCTCTGTCCCAGTGAGAACTTGCTCCCGGTGAGGGAGAAATCAGCCAGCGAAGTGCATGAGACTTGAAGCAGGTTTGGACGTGCAGCCAATGGCCATCCTGGGCCACAACAGGGGCTTCACGGGGGGCAACGCCCCTGCGGGTGTCGGTGGGGCCCCCTCTAGGGAGCGGCTGCCTGTCCCCACAACATTGGGCCTGGACCCCCACTGCCCACAAGTCCTGTCTTTGGCTCTTACAGATTCCTCCCGATTCCAGAGGCCGGGGGCCCGCTCTGGAAGGCAGCAGGGTTGGATTCAGGGGAGACTCCATGCGGGGGGGGCAGCCTGGGGACCCCTCCCCACAGTCCTCGCCAGGCTGGGGACACCCATCCCCCCCACTTTGCTTTGGTGGCACTAACGGGACAGGCAGGCGGGACAGGAGACCAGGTGGCCCCAGTGGTGGTGCCGGGTCGTGGGGAGCATCCAGCCCCCCACTCAGCAGGCCCCTCTTGGTTTAGAAGGGGGCGGGGGCACGTTACGGTGAGACCCCCGACCCCCCTGCCTTGGCTGATGCGGAGCAGGCAGGCTGCCCCCCACCCTGTCAGTCACCCCAAGTGCCCCGATTAGACAGTCACCTGGGGGAAGAGGAGGAAAACGCCCTCCCCACACGATCTCATCTGTTCCAGCAGCCGCCCGGTTGTCACCTTTGCAAAGAACCCCCGTCGGGGCTGCGGCTCAGCAATTACCGCTCAGGAGCGCTGCACACCCCCGCGCGTGACGCCCCGATGCCAAATTGTATCTGACGTTTAATTTAAATGTGCGGTGCTCTCATTCAGAAACAGCCCCGCAGCCACGGCCACGGGCCCGCTGGACAGAGCCTCCTCCCTCGCTGACCAGCCCCCCTGCCCTGGGCGCAGCTCACACTGAGTGGAGCCAGCCCACCCCGGCCGGCCCCTCGCACAACAGGATGTCTTCATTTGCAATTTGTAGCCGAGAAAGAAATCAATTCTCAGCGCTGCTGCAGGGACCCCGGCCCATTAGTGGGCAGGGGAGGCAGGCAGGGACCCGGGCCAGCAGGCGGGAGGAGGATTTTGCCCAGAGGGGGGTCCAGCACTATGGGCCAGGAATTTCTTTAGGGGGCTGCGGGCTCAATGACCCCTTCCATGCAGATGTGGACTTGGCCGGAACACCCCACCACCAGAGGATGAGCTGGTCCCAGTCCTGTCCAGGGGATGAGTGGACCCCACCCTGAGCCCCCTGAGTCTCCGGTTCGAAACCCCACATCCAGGCCACTTCTGCCGGGGCGTTTCTGCCCCTGGCACTTGAAGCCTGGCCCCGGGACAGGTGCGCAGGCGCCCGGGTGGGGAGCAACCGAAAGCCAGGCTGTGATGCTGTCTTGAGCTGCCAAAACCTGCATTCAAAAGAAATGGAGACACCCCAATAAACACAGAGGAAGTGGGCTGTGTTCTGGCCAGAGGGAGGGAGTCCAGGCTCCCCCCCCCCCAGCCTCCCTGTCATCCTGTCGCTGGTCTCGGGCCCAGGGCTCAGGAGGGGACCCAACTTAGTTGGTAGGTGCTTCTTGCCCAGGGGCCGGAAGCTGGCCTGACCTGGGAGCGGCACTGGGACCGTCCTGTCCTGAACTCGGGTGACATCGTGGGGGGGGGGGGGCGCAGGGCAGAGGCCCTTCACAGGACCGGGGTGCGCTTTCCATGTGACCAAAGACCCCTGGCCTCTGCAGCAGTGGGGCCTAAAGGGGCCAGTGGGTGGTTCGGACAAGGCCACCTAACAAGTGAGGGAGGGGAACTGGGGTCTGGCTGCCCCCCGAACCCACACTTTTCTCTGTGTGTCCAGCTGGCCCGACCAGGGCCCGTTAGAAACATAAATGAGCAGTCAGCCGGCAGCCAGCCACGGGGACGCAGGGAGCCAGAGCCTCGGCCCCCCACCCACAGGGCTGGGCCTCCCTGGAAGTGGGGGTGCCTGTCACCCCACCACCTGCCCCCATGCACAGATGTGCCTGGACTTGTCACCCTTTCATCACCCCAAAGTGCCCCCTGAGATTCACCCACAATGCCCTGGGGCTTGCAGCCCCCCAACCCTACCAGGCCCTGGACCCCGGCCCTGCACACCGGGGTGGCCTGGGAGCAGCAGAGCCAGCCCCAAATTCCACACCCAGATCTTGCACACCCACCCAGCACTGCGGCTGCCCCTCGGACACCCAGGCCCCAGCTCCTGGGGGACTCACCGGGGGTGTGGAAGCAGCGTGTGCTCAGGGACTCACCTGGTGCTTGTACTGACGCGGCCACGTCAGTGACTCGCAGGGAAGGACCACGGGGCCGTCAGCTCTCCTACGGGTGCTCACCACCCCTCAGCACCCACCACTCTGCCTGCAGACCTGCCGTCCCCACTTCACCTGGAGGAGAGACAGTCGGGTCCTGAAGGGGCTGGCTCAGGGGGACAGACCCCCACCGAGCCGAGGAGTGGGCTGTGACAACCTCGGGCACTGAGGGACGTAGCAGAAGGCCCTCGGTGGGGCGCCAGTGTCCAAGGTCCCCCCCAGGCCACAGTCAGAGCCCCGTGTGCCCACGCAGCCCTGCGTCCCCGTCACCCCCTGCAAGGTGCTGGGCTGCATCCCTCATGGAGCCTCCCAGCCTCTCAGTCCCAGACCCCGTCCCTCAGGGAGCAGCACCCGGGCCCAACCCACCTCAGGGCTCCTCCCACGGGCGCCCAGGAGAGCTTGGGGTGCGCTTGACCCGAAGGAAGGTGGGGGGGCACCGCGAGGGGCTGGGTGACTCCAGGGCGCTGGGCGGCGTCCGGGACGGGGACCACGTGGCAGGGGTCCGTGCGCCGCTGGGCTGAGCCTGTCAGGGGGCTGAGGACCGGGGAGGTCGCTGGGCCTGATCCCTGCTCGTGTTCCTGGGTGAACTTTCTCGTTCCGGCTCTTAGTCTAACCGGTGTGTACACAAGTGCCCCTCACGGTTAAACCGGGAAAGCGCGGGCTTCTGTCACCTCGTCAAGTCCGATCTCAGACCCGGTTCCTCCCCCCCGCGAGGCCGAAGTGTCCTCACTCTGCGTTTCAGACGAGGAACCAGGTTTGACTTTTCACAGCGAGGTGGGGCCCGGGGCCTGTTTGCGGAAGAGCTGCGTGTTCCTTCCCGAGCAAACTCCTTTCTGGCCTCGGCTTCCCCACGGCAGACTGGAGGGTAAGGGCCCAGCGGGCCGTGGACAGGGACCCCGGCGCCCACCTCTTCTCTCTACGTGGGTTCCGCAGTCAGAGTCGGGGTCAGCGTCTGGGAAGCTGTCCCGACCTCACACCCGGGCCAGACCCCGTCCCCCGGGAGGACACCCTCCCTCTGTCCTCGTGAGCCGGCACCCCCTCAGCCCCCCAGCTTCTGCAGTGTCCCCGCAACACCCGTGGCCGCTCTCACCTGACGCAGCACAGCGGCTCAGCGAGCGCTGGCCGCACGGGGGCCCTGCACAGAGGTAGGGACTCGGAAGCACCCAACACGGTCGAATAGTCGCCCTTCCAAGCGTGATCGACATCGTGACTCAGAAAGCGACCGGCGGAACAGACGCCTCCCCTGCCACCGCAGCGTCCGTGCAGAGACAGGCGACAGGCCAGAGGGGGCCCCTCCTCCTTCCGCTGGACGGGAACATGGGTTTAGAAACCCAGCTCGGTCACCCGGGAAATACGGGGCTGGCCAAAGGTCCTTCCGTTTTGTCTGTAGAATAAAAACCACAGTTTTCATGTTCCCCAGTCGCTGCATTGATTAGGATAGTCTGAGCATCGGCTGCGTCCCGCACGGTGGAAGGCTGGCTGTTCTCAGTGAATGTCTCGATTTGATCGCTGTCGACTTCAGCTGGTCCGCCCGCCATCATCCAGCGAGGAATCTCCAGCACGAAACTTCACCACCCGCCTCGGACACGCTCCATCAGTCACAGCACCTTCTCCATACACCGCACCGAGCTTTGTTTTTTTTTTTTGCATTTCAGTTGCATTTTTACCTTTCTTGAAATAGTGAAGCATACGATGCCGAAAGTGTTGTGTGCCTTCTTCCGTCTTCAAAACTAAAATCGCTGCGCGAACATTCACCAGTTTTGATGAGTTCCTTCTTAAACGCACGCCGGCAGGACAGCTGTCACGGCACATCGGGCAAGATTGTTCCCAGTGAAGTTACAGATGACCAAGCGCGACTCCGGCCACCGTGCGGACATAACCGCACGGGCTTCCTGGCCGGCCCAGCGTTTCTCTCTCGTGAGCGAGGAAGGGAGACAATGAATGAAGCTGGACCTGGAAACTCTTCACAGGGCCCCGGGCTCCCTCCCTAACGAAGGGCTAGTCAGGGTCCTCCAGGGAGGCGACGGGACAGCCGGTGCCCCCGAGGCGCCTGGGCGCTGGCATCAGGAAGTGGGGTGACCGGGACAGGAGGCTGACATGCTCATCTCAACCGCCCCGGGGCGGGTCAAGCCATCGTCACAGCCGCTGCTGGTGGTACCTGTGCCGAGCGTCTGGGATTCGGGCAATTCGGGGAAATGGAGCTTCCGGCTGACAGCACTGGGGAGCGGCTGTAACCTCGGGGACATCACAGGTCCCCGGTGTGACCCTGAGCCAGCCACCCACCGTGTGGGGACGGGGGCAGGGAGCGGAGACCCTGTGTGACGTGCTCTCGGCCCCTGGAGTGGGGAGGAGGCTTTCTCAGCCGCAGGAGGCCGCAGAGAACAGCCCGGAACCTCGGTGCGCTGCGGGAATTCCCTCCCCTGGGCTCCCCTCTCTCTGCCTCCACTCCCTCCTGCCTCCAGCCCCAAGGATGCAGAGGCCCGTCCGACAGCCACATCTTGACTTGTGAGTGTGGGAGAGTCTGGTCTCCCTGCCTCTTCGTGTAATCAGAACAGACGCAGACGAAACCCCACCCCACTCCGGAAGCAGCACAGGGCTCTGCTCCCCCCACGAGGACTCACGGCCAGACCTCGACTCTAACAGTCAAATCGCTGCGTTTACAGTGAGCAGGTGTGGCCGCTCTCCGCCCAGGAGGGACCCCACCCAGCTCCCCCCACCCACCGGGTGACGGCGGCGTCGTGCATGGGGCTCGGAGCAGGGGGATGCCGGCGCGGGACACGGGGCTCTTCCCCGAACCCCGAGTTCCACCCATGAATCCCTGGCCTCCGTCCCCTCATCTCACTACTGCTGCGTTGACCAACTTTGTGCGGCAGCCGGCTCCCAGCCCAACCCCGGGGCCCCATTCTCTGCAGAGAGCCACCCCCCCCCAGGTCAGGGCACACAGGGGTTCAGACTGTGAGCGTTGGCCTTGCCGGGCCCGTGGTCAGTGTGCGGTTTGCCCCCGAAAGTGAGCTGGCTCTTCAGTCCAATACACAAGAGACTATTGTTTGAAGAAACGTGGTGCTTGAACAATGTTAACAGAGCTTCACATTGTTTAGAAGTGAAAGTGCAGCCCGGGCCAGGCAGCTCCGTGGGTTGGAGCGCCACCCCGAGCACCGAAAGGTTTCGGGTTCGATCCCCAGTCAGGGTGCGTACGGGAGGCAACGGATCGATGTTTCTCTCTCTGCCTTCCTCTCTCTCTAAAACCAGCAAAAACGTATCCTCGGATGAGGATTTACGAATAATAGAAATAAGAACAGAATAAGAATAGGAATGTGAAAGCGTTCTTGGTGAAATGAACATTTAAAGCAGCGGCTGCTGCATCCCAGGGAGGAGGGAGCGTGAGAGCCTCCCCCTGTCTGAGGCCGCTGTCCTTGGGGGTGGAGGCGGCAGGGCCCCCCACCCCGTTCTCGTCTGTGTGTCCCCCTGAGCCCCGTCCCCGAGGCTGCAGGCTGCAGGTCTGCGCCAGGCCTTCTGCATCACCCACGTGGCACTCGGAGAGGATCTGCCCTGGGAACCGTGGCCAGTTCCTCAGCCGGGACACCAGGAAGCTGAAAATGCACCTCAGAGTGATGTTGATGGTGCCCCAGCCTCAGCCGACCACCGCCGCAGGGCCACACGGGCTTCCTCCGGCCCCCTTCCACTCCCGACCACGGTCCTGGACCCGGAATGCCAGGGAACGGGGGTGGGGGGAGGCCAGAGGCCCAAGGCAGGCGCTCGCCAGCGAGGAGTCCACCTGGCAGACGCTGGGGCAGGGTGGACCAGGCTGTCCAGGGAGGGGAGTGCCCAAACACAAACCCGGCAAGAGATGAGAGATTTAGAATGTGTACCCGGGCCACAGGAAGTGCCGGTCACATTGACTTTTCAATGGCTGAGCAGCGGCCCGCAGCTGGGACCGCGGCTGCCCTGGCCGTGTTTGCGCAAGACGCCGGCCGGGGTCTTGCTTGTGGAGGTTTCTCCTTGCTGAGGAGATGCGCCCCCCTGGGAGCCTTCTGCAAAGGGCATCGGAAGCCACAGCCACCTCCTTCCACCCTGTGAAAATGTCACCTCTCCCCCCCACCCACCAGCAGGGTGGGGCGGCTCCCGTGAGCCAAGGGACACGGTGCTTGCCGGCTCCCCAGCCCCACGGCTGGCGTGCACAGCCTGGCTCTGTGTTCCCTCTCAGAGTGGGGCGGGGGGCTGCACCCGTCCCAGAAACCAGCGCCCTGAGCGTGAGAACAGGGACTCGGGAGGCCCCACGCGGCCGAACGGTCGGACTCACCTCCCCGCTCGGAGCCTGACTCCAGTCCGTCCCCCTCAGCTCGCTGCCGGGAAACAGGGCCTCATGCCCGGGCTCCGTGGTCGCCCCAACCCGCGTCTCCCGTATTCTTAAGAGGACACCGGTCCTCGTCCATCGGGCCCACCCTTCAGACTCTGAACCCTAATTACCTCCGAGCGTAGTCACACTGGCCATTAGGGCGTCAACACAGGGACTCAGGGGACACTGTCTAGTCCATAGTTCCATCTCAGACAGAGAGGCCCAGGCTCCAGCCCGGCACATGCTGGACTTCCAGCCGAATGCCCCTCCTCTGGCCAAGGGGAGACCCAGTCCAACCAGGAGAGGCCCTCTGCACTTAGTGGTACGGTGCTTAGTGGGGCCACTGGTCATGCGGTGCTTAGTGGGGCCACGGGTCACTCCGCACTTAGTGGGGTCATGGGTTTGTCACCCAACCTGAGACACGCCTGGCAAGCAGGGGCCGCAACCGGGAGGCAGGGTCAGCAGGCGCCAGGCCCGGCCCAGCTGCCTGGACACCGCTGCGGCCCCAGGACAGCCTCCGCGGACGGGGCCTACGCGCCTCCCCTCCAGCACACCGTCCGCCTTCCCTCTCAGACCGCGGGCGGGGCTTTGCTCGTTGTTCACACTGCCCCGGCCCCCAGATCGCCAGAGTCACTGTGACCCACTCGTTGGGGGAATTCTCTCCGCCGCCGCTTTTGGGACAAACAGATGAACCGAGGAAGCCTCCGCCCCCAACGCCCGCCTGCATCCCCCACGTAAGAGACACTGAGGGTGGCGGACAGACGCCCCGCACGCCCTGCAGGGTCCCCTGCCGACCAGCAGCGGGTCACGCGCTGTCGTTTCGAGTGCCTGCCACTGGCCAGACCCCCGCCCCGTTTTTAGAAATAGCCTCCCGTGCGTTTCTGCCCCGGCTGCTTGGGCGGAGAGCTCCCTCCGCTCTGGTCACTCATCGCCGCTGAGGGGCCGACATGCTTCGTTTCCAACCAGCTCGCGCCCGCGGGGCTCCGCGGGCGACTGCGCTCGATTCCCTGCAAGGCCAGGCGAGGTGCCGCGCGCAGGGAATCGGAGCCCGGGCACGCGCACGGCGGAGGGTGGCGTTTACCCGGCAGCTCATCTCCCAGCACCTGGACCGATTCGCCGGCCACACTGAGTCCTGCGTGCTGATCTCGTCACTGGGTCCAAACAGCCGACCCAGCCACGAGCGTCATGCGGTGCTGAGTGGAGAGGCTGTTTTAACGCAGCTGAGGTCGTGGCCACGTCTGCCGGGCAGTCAAAGCCAGGCGCCCGTGAGACGCGGGGCCGCTGCCCGCACGGCTCCGCCCACCCCACCCTCCACCCCCCGGCGTGGACACGCTCCAGACACGAGACGCCTCTCGCGCTGTCCCCTCGCAGCTCACCCTGGGAGGCGCCCCTGCCTTCACAGCGGGAACGCTGGCTGCCCCCGAATCATCTCCAGTGCGGCCCCGGCCCGGGAGGGGGGGGGGGCTTGGCTGGCTGGGCGTCGTCGGGGACACCAAAAGGTGGCGGGCTCGATCCCAGTCGGGTGTATGGGGGAGGCAGCCTATTGATATTTCTCTCTCTCCCCACCACACCCCTTTCTCTCTCTCTAAAATCAACGGAAATATATCCTCGGGTGAGGATAAAAAATAATCATCCTCTCAGGTGTGTGTCTCCCCAGCAGCACCTGGGGCCCCGAGGCCCACAGGACGCAGAAACGGCCGAATGTGCCGGCGAGCCGGGCCGGGAGCGTCTGCCTCTGACCGTGCTCCTTGTCGCGGTGCATGAGGGGGTGACCCAGACTCCCCAGCGGCCCCTGGGGCTCTGGGTTAAGGTGGCAGCCTCCTGTTACCACGGCAAAGCCAGGTGGACGTGGCTGCGTCCCAGGTGACAATGGCCAGCGGAGGGAAGAACGGACAGGTACTTGTGCGGGGAGTCTCGGCTGCATCCCTGGGTGGCCGCTGGATGGCGCTAGACTATCTGCCTGTTTGCCGGGACTGGATGCGCCGGGAAGCTGTCGGCCTCCTGCGAACCCAGGTGCCAGCGTCGCTGCGAAGCGTGTCTCCCGCTCGCCGTCAGGTCCCCAGGCGGAGGGAGGGCGGATGCACCCGTCACAGACGGAGCCCTGCGCTCCCGCAGCTGACGTGCACGGCGAGCCCGCAGCCGCCCCGCGGGCCCGACACGCCAGCCTCAGTGACAGTGTCTCTGTCCCCAGGGAGGCGGCGCTAACGGCCTCGGCCACCCCGCCAGCAAGTCCTCGTTCGTCTTTCACGCGTCGGGCGCTGTCGCCGTGGCCGCGCATTTGCAGAAAAGCAGCCGTACACGGGGCGGCGGCGCCGCGCCAGGGCCTTGACTGTGTGTGGAGTGGCGGGAGGGGCTGCACGCCCTCCTGGGAGCTCAGGGCAGACCCCACGTGGGGGCGGAGGCGGGGCAGGTCATGGCCTCGGAGGCGTGAGCTGTAGCTGCGCGTTGTGCGCGAGAGGTTTCTGGGCAGGACGCCCCCGATGGTCACGGACGTGAATGAAGTCCCAGGTCAGCGCCGTGTGTTACGGAACCGGCAACTGCAGAGTCTTATTTCAACACAACTGAGCTTTGAGGTGGGGCCACCTCAGCCCAGAGGCCAGAGGCCAGGCCAGGGCAGCCTTGTCAAGGTCGACCCAGGGCCTGGGGTGAAGGTCATGTCGAGAGCAGGGATGTGCCCACTGAGGGGTTTTTGCTCAACAGTTTGTGCGAACAGATTTGCATGTTAGGGGAAGTCTGAATGGGGGAAGGCTGGGGAGGAGGAGGCCAGGTGGGGGGTGGGGGGTCAGCCAAGGATGCGAACAGCTAGCCTGAAACAGTGGGATAGGAGAGCAGGGAGCACTAGGGGTCGCAGACGGGGCCACCAGCCAGCCAGACCAGTTCTGTGCTCCTGGTCGGGGACCCGCAGGCAGCCCTTGGGCTCTGAGCAGTGAAGCTCGGATGATTCCAAGCAGAGCATTTGCGGGTGCAGGAGACGGGTCCCATACTCCGCATGCAGGTGCCCCCCAGGTGTGTCCTCTGACCCTTGCGGCCTGGAAGGCCGGTTCAGGGGAACACCGAGGTCTGACAGGGTGGCGTTGAGGTTCGCTGCTGGTTTTGTTCACTTTTGTAGCCCAGTGTGTTTGTGGGGAGAGGCCTGCCGTCCGCGGGCAGGTCTGGGAGCAGCCGGCGCAGCGGGGGTGGGCTGGCTACTCGGCCCCAGGCAGGGTTGAGTTCGGGGAGGAAGACACGGACTCAGGGTCACCTGCCAGGGCTTGAGGCGGGTGGGAATGGGAGAGGTTGGGAGCTCAGGGCCAGCCCCGAGCGGGAGGGGAGAGAGAGAGAGAGAAGCTGGGTGAGGGCTAGGCTGCCAGACGGGCGGGGGAGCAGCTGTGGCTCGGGCCTCGCCCTGGTGGGAGCAGCTCTGCGGGTCTGCAGGACGCACTGGCAGGGCCGGGGGACAGCCGGGCCATCGGGCGCCCAGGGAGCAGCAATCCGGTGGCCAGCTCTGCCTGCCAGAGGCCACAGACTCAGCTGCGGAGCCGCCCTGCAGGCCCCGCCCCCGCCACAGCCACCCCAGCCAGGTCCCGCGCCATCCCTCACCGCTGTCCCTGTGCCAGACAGACCCGCCGCACTCTGCGAAGTGGGAGGGTTTGGAGGCCACAGCAACGGGACCCCGGCAGCTGCACGGCCCCAGACCCAGGCCGGGCCCAATGTGGCCCGTGAACGTCTGCCGTGCAGCCGCCTCCCCAAACGGGAAGCATCCCCAGAGTCGTGGCAGGCTGCCAGGCCCTGCACGCGGTGTTCTCAGGAGCCCTCCTCACACCAGCCCAGCGAAAGAACAGGTGACCCCGGAGGGCAGATGCCTCTGAGGAGCCGGCCTGGGTCCCAGGCTGCAGCGGCCCCACTGGGTGCAGCCCCAGGTGACACAGCCCCGCCTGCCCCGCCCCTCCCACCCGCTGAGCCTGCTCCCCATCTGGCCACGCGGCTCTCTCGCTCTGGGCTCGCTCGCCTGGCGTGCGGTGCCCCGCCCTCAGGTTTTCGGGCTCAGCCCTGGAGCCGCTCGCCCCCATCTCTCCATGAATGCCAGCACACGAAAGGGTGAAAGGGGAGTGGGGTCCCGGCAGGCATCCAGCCCCCAGCCCTGGGCTGACCGCACACCTGGCCCCACCCTAGGACACCTGCCTGGCACCTGCGTGCCGCCCAGCACAAATCGGGGCCCTGGGGGCTCGTGTCCGAGGTCCCATCTTCCCTTAAACAAAAAAAAAGCTGAAGTGGGTGTGTAAAACACGCTGGCCTTCGATGAAGCTCCTGCCCCAACGAGGTCCCGGTCTCCAAGTGATTACCAACTTTCCGTGTCTTACATTCCCCCCCCAAATCACCTTTCTTTCCCGGTGTCACTGCCTGGGTCCCGAGGGCCGGCGACAGCCCGGACTCCCGTTGTCCAAGTCTGGGACAGTCCCCCCCTGCGAGGGGACTCAGTGCGTCACGGTTGGGCCACATCCCCACCCAGCGCGGCTCGCCTCCCGCCGGGCTGAGCTGCCTGGTCACCAGGAAACGTGTGAGGGCAGAGTGGTGACAGAGGGGCCGCCCCGCCTGGGCCCCCACCTGGACGCCCCTGCGGGTCAGCGGCTCCAGATGTCCGTCCTGGGGGCTCCGCGTGTCCGGGCCGGCGGCGGTCACCCCGTTCTGTTCTGATCTCATTGACCCCCGACGAGAGGCAGGTGGCACAGTCTATGCAAACCCTTCTTCCGATTAGGACTTTGCCCTCCGATAACCAGCGGCCAGACGGGTGGGTGCTGAGGCCCAATTTAAATGTGAGTTTCTTTTTTCCCTCGCTTCTTCCGAAGCTTTTCCGGGGATAAGATAAGAGCGTGATCTCTCAGTTCGGTACAAAAGTGTTAAGACTCCGAGTTTCTGAAATCCAATGTGAATGAGGCATGAACTGGAAAGCTGTGTTGTCCACGGAACCGAGGACACCGTGTCACAGGCTGACAGGCCCTCCCCTCCCCGACCCAGCCACGGGCGCGGGACAGCGGTCCGGAGGCCAATGCCCAGCGTCAGGGAGCCGCCACGCCTCCCTCCCGGGGACCTCAGGGGTCCTTCAGCTTCACAGCCCCACACCATCGACGCCTCCGGCAGACCCTGGACATCGCAGGAACTCTGGCAGAAACGGCGCCGCTGCCCTTTTCCTCGCCAGCTCCACCCTCGCCTGGGCCACGGTGCGGCTCCAGGGAGCAGGGTCTCCTCCGAGGGGCTGGTGTCCTTGCAGGACACTCATGGGATGGCTCCTGGGTACCAGGTGGTGCCCCGAGGCCCACGTGGGCCTCGGGTGCAGAGCGAGTGAGAGACCAGGGCTGCGTTGTGACGTGTCCCAGCGGAGAGGACGGACAGAGCAGGGCCGCAGGGGCAGGGCCGCCCTGTGCCTGAGGGCGCCTGTCCCTCGGGCCTAGGGACACCCAGGGGCTCAGGGACAGGCAGGCGGGGCAGCAGCAGAGGAGGCCCGAGGGCGGGCACAGGCCAGGCGCCCGCGTCCCCTGCCCTCCACGTCCTCGCCAACACTCGTCACCTCTCGTCTTTGATGACAGCCACTCTGCCGGCGAGCGGCAAGCTCTGCCGACAGGAGACGTCGGGCACCTCCCGTGGCCTGCACCCCGCCTGCGGACAGCGCCGGCTTCCGCTCATCTCCAGCCAGTTCCCTGGGGAAGAAGAGGGCTGGAGCGCCGTGGCCTGCGAGCGAGCCCAGCCACGTCTCTGCGGTCACACACGTCCTCCTTTACTTCCCGCCCACGCTCCTGCCAGCCCTGCAAGCAGCGCTGCCTGGCCAACAACCCCTAAGGCTCGACGGGGGTCCCAGCCCCCCGGGTGGTCACGGCCCGCCCCAGGGGCAGAGGAGGAACCCCTCTGCGACCCTCCAGACGGACGGCGGGAAGGGCCTGCCCACGCAGCCCCGAGTCCCGCAGGAATGGAGACGCAGGGGCGCTGGGTTGAGGAGCAGACTGAGGAAAACCATTTGCGGTGGGGGGTGGGGGTGGGTCAGGGAAGCCGACGCAGAGAAGGGATCGGTCCAGGTGGGAAAGTGCCAAAGGCAAATGGGCCCCTCGGAGGCGGGATCGGCCGATTCCCTCGGCTCCCGAGGAGCAAACGTCCCTTCCTGAGCGCTGCGGCAGCACCGCCTTTTCGGTGGCGTTCACTGGAATCGGGAAACCGCGAGGAGAAACCCAACTGGAGGGAGGAAATCTCTTCCTGTGGCTTGCATTTTCCAAGTCGTGTGAGGAGCTGCGTGCGCAGCCGAATCCTAGGACTCCGGACGCCTCTTCAGCTCTGTCACCGACCACCGTCGGTGGGATCGCCACCGCCATGCGGCGCCCACAAGCTCGTGTATCCAGGGAGCCCCCAGCACTCTCCAAGTGGGCACAGGGGCAGCAGAGGCTGGGCTGCACGGAGTGAGGACGCAGCCACGCTCCCGGGACATGAGCAAACGGTACCGTGTCGGCTAGACTTTTCCATGTTCTGTCAGACGCGGGCTGGGTGAGGCACCTGGTACAGGGGCTGGTTGAGAAATCTCTGGGGCCAGACGCCCCAGTTTGAATCCTGCCCTCAACCCCAAACCGTGAAACTTCCAGGAAGTTACAGAGCTCGTGCTCAGCCTGCCGTCCAGGACACAGTTGCTGTCCCTGCCGTGCAGGGCTGTCGGGCTGGACAAGGACGGTCAGGCCCCGCCCTGGGCTGGGCCTCAGCACAGAACCAGTCACCGGCACAGACACCGTGAAGCACGGCAAGCACAGCGTGCCGCCTGTCCCTGCGCTTCCCCGAGAGGCGCTGGCGAGCGGGGCCATCCCAGTGTCACTGTCCCTCCGTCCGTGAGTGTGGCCAGGGGTGAGGCGAGGGGACCCAGACGGGAAACCATACCCCGCCCCCTTTGAACGGCTGGGACCTCGTTCACACGGTGCCCTTTGCCAGGGACACGTTTTCCTCTTCCTGCATTTGTTACTGAACGGCAGGGCACCACCCAAAACCACGGCTCCGGCGCTCGTCTGAAACCAGCTCCGTCTGTGCCCTGGGGGGTGGAGGCGGAGAGTGCAGCAGAGGTGCTGGCCGCCTGTGCCCACGCCACACTGTCCCACGCAGCCCCGGCTGGCTCGTGGATGCCTTCCGTGCGCCCACGAGTGCCACGGCGTCCCCGTCTCCAGGTGGAGGAGCCAAGGCACCACGCCACTTGCTCGGGTCACGGGGTGTTTGCAGAGAGGCGGGTCTCGGGCACCTGCTGCCGGAGGGGCCGCCGCGAGTGGTGCCTGCCTTCCCATGCTGCTGCCGAGGACGCGGTGACAAGTGTAGGCACAGCTGGTTGGTTACACGAACCTCCCGCCCAGGCAGCCGGGGACGCAGGGAGGGGTCTCCATTAGCTGATGGGCTGAAGGCCCCCTCGGGCGCCCCTCACGGGTCCTCCCCCAGCAGCTGGATTCTGCTGCACCTTCATTCCCAGCTCTACCAGGCCCTTTCCTGCCGACAGGTTACCCTAGAACTTAGCACCCGCCCCCCACTACAGCCTCCGCAGGTCGGGGTCCTGGCTCGGCCTGGCCCAGCTGGGCGGTCCCGTTCGAGGTCCCCCACAGCCTGCGGTCAGGCTGCCACCTCCCAGCAGGGCCGGTGGCCCGAGGCATCAGCTCCCCGCAGGTGGGTCTCGCCAAGAGCAGCGACCTCCCTCCCGGTGTTGCGTCCCTCAGAGCGAGAGACACTCGTGACCAGTGCTGGGAGGGCCTCCGTCCACCCTGCCGCAGCCCCCTGCAGAGCCGAGTCGCCACGTCCAGCGCACACGCCGGCCACCCGCCACACAGCGCGTCCCCAGCGCGCCTGTCACTGCGCCCCAGGCCGGGCCCGCGATATTTTGTGTTTGTCTGTTTTCCAGGCTTCCTGTAACATGGTCACAGTCTCGGTGACGTCACAGAGTGTCCCGTCCCCAGTCCCCTCCCGGGACCCGTCCTGTTCCGAAACAGCAGGAGCTGGAAACAGCAGTTTGGCCCCTCCTGGGGTCCTGTGGGCACCCCTCCTCCAGAGAGGTGGGGGCCAAAGCGGGGTCCGAGCCCTCTGCCCTGGGGGCCAGCCGGCCAACGGTCTGGCAGGTCGGGAGCAGAGGGGACGTGGAGACGGCGGGGACGCTGGGACAGGAGCAGGACAGCAGATCTTTCCGAAATGGCACAATCGTACTTTTCTGCTTGTGTATACTGCTACAGTCGTTTACCAAAAATCAGGTTTTAAAGCCTCAAAGAATTCGTGAGCAAAAGCCAGTTGAGGTTTCCGAGAACATTATGATGACATCACACTCGCGTGCCGTAGCCCTGCTGTTGTGGGGGAGGTCTGCAGGGCCTGAGGAGGTCAGGGGGCCCGCTCCCCTCCTCCCGGGGCCCCCACGCCTGTGTGGGGGAAACCAAATTCTCCGTGTGAAATGGCGTGTGCGTGTGTGCGCATGTTGAGTTTCTAGCAGCAACCAGCATGGGACACGCACTCTATGTCCCAGACTTCCGTGTTCTCAGCTGTGAGATGAGGCTGCAGGCGGGTTGCTGGGCCGTGTGAGGACCTGTGAGCCAGCGCTGGGAGAAGGCAGGGCAGGACCCAGGGCCCCGCAGCCATGGTCAGCATGTGGCACCCTCCCACCTCACGTGTGCAATGCACCTCCGTGTGCAAGGTGGTGTGTGCTGTGTACATGGTGTGTGTACCACGTGTGGTGGTGTGTACTGTGTGGTGGTGTGTGTGCATCTGTGTTGGTGGCATGTACATGTGTGAAGTGTGTGCACAAGCATGGGGTGGTGTGTGCATATGTGATGTGTGTGCGTGTAGGTGATGGTGTGTGCACACATGTGGTGGGGTGTCTGGGTGTGCACATGTGTGAAGTGGCATGTTCAGGTGTGTGCAGTCTGTGCACGTGTATGAGAGGCCCACAGAGCTGAGCAGACAGATGTCCCAAGGCCAGGGACTCAGCACTGGGCTCCAAGGAAGTGAACACCCTGAGCTGCAGCCCTGGGGGGGGACTTGATGAAGACGCATGTTGCTAAAGGAAAGGGAACCAGCCCCAGACGGACCACAAGGCAACTTGGTGGAATTCCCGGTGACGGAAGGACAGGGTCTGGTGGCTGAGATGGGGACACAGGAGAGGAGGGCTCCCCACCGTGTGCTGAGGACGTGGGGCACCAGGAGGCTCTGGGTGAACCACACGAGCCCAGGAGCCAGGAGCGAGCTCGGGCAGCCTGCATGCCATCAGGGCCCTGCTCACGGGAGGACCCAGGACAAGACGCCTCAGCCCTAGAAGGACGCTCAGGACAGAGGCGGTTGTCACAGACACCAAGGGCCCTGTGGGGGAAGAGCACCTGAGTCCGTTCCCAGCGAGCCGGGACCCTGAGCGGCCCCTCCTCTGGTCCCCACCAGCTGCCCGGCTCCTGCGGCAGGAAGCGACCTTTCTGTAAAGGTTTGCTTCCGTTTTAAAAGTGCTCTAGAGCCGTTTGGAGAGAAGGACAGTGAAGTAAAGGCGATCAGGTTAAATAATAGAGTGCGGGAAATAGAAGTCAAAAAATCGTTGGAAGAGGACTGGATTTCTAGTTTTATCTGAGCCTTTCTCCAGGGAATTCTAAACGGGAATGGTCAGCGGTGGCAGGGAGAAGCTCAAGGAAGCACCGGGCTTCCCAGGCGCCAGGGCGCGGAGACACCAGGACACGCGTGTTAGGGGCCCTCCTCGGGTCACGTGCCCGTCTCCGCCACACCTGCTGAAATGCCGGCACGCGTCACATGGCACACAGAGGACACCTGACTATTTTTTAATTCAGTTGCTATTTGGCAGCGATAGGTGGGTTCGTCTGGAATCCTGAAGTCCGGGGCAGAGGTACTCAGGGAGCGATGGCTGCCCCTGGGCCCTGGGCCGGCCCGTGTTGGGTCCTGCAGAATTTTCGTCCCGTTAGCTCTGAGTTCGTGGACGCACACACGGTGTAAAGTCGTAGCGACTCTTTGTCGGGCCCCGCCGCTCCGTGCTCTCACCGCGGCCTGTTTTGCCACCTCAGGGCACCCGTCGGCCTGTTCTGTAAAAGTGGATGTGTGTGTTACACAGCAGAATTACCCAGTTGTGAAATTGCCGCTCACCTTCACGGTTGTTCTAAACTCCAAGGCAAGTGAAGAAGAAAACTGTCTCCAAACAATCGTCACGGGTCCGTCGTATGTGACAGAACCCGCACGGGCTTCCACGGAAAGACAGAAGGACCCGCACGTCCCTCCCGGGGCACCTGGCCCCTCTCCTCCGAAGAGACGGGCGTCGCGTAGCCATTTTCAAAACAGTCCGCGTCTCGTCCCCACGGGAACGAGCCTTTCTTACCAACAGTCCCGCTAAGGAACTTGAGCTCAACTTGGTAAAGAAGGATAAAGTCGGGCCGTGGACACACAGCACAGACACAGAGCTGGACGACACCTTGTCCACGCCCCCTTTCACAGTGCTGTTTTCCTGAGTGACGAGAGGCCAGGTCTCTACAGGGGGGCGGGTCAAAGGGATCCACTCTCCTATCTTCTCGACTCCGGAATCTGGAGACCGCGCAGCAGCTCTGCCTGTGGGGACCCCGGCGGTCCCTGCGACGGACCCGCAGGCTGTCAGGGCGCACAGCTAATAGTAGCAATAAGAAGGCTTCCAGCCCTGTCCTGTCCTCACAGGAACTGTCATTTCAAAGTCTGAAAAAAAAAAAAACTCTGGAATCCCCACATACCTGCTAACCGAGCCTTCCAGCATAAATTCAGGCTGAATTGCATCTTTTGTGGCTAAGAAGAGGGTTTCTGGGATCATATCAAGCCATCGGACGGGGCGTCAACTTTGCTTCATAGTAGAGCCTGTTTTGGGGTTTCAAACATTCTACACAAATCTGAGGATGAGCCAGCATGAGGACCCATAATAAAATCTGAGTTATGTTGGTAATTTTTTTTTTCAAAATGAGAAACTGACTTTTTTTTTTCTCTTTCAAGTGAATAACTCACACTTCTCTTGAGACAAAGTCAAATTTGAACCAAGCGTTTCACCATTTCTCAATGCCTCTCCAATTTAAAGCGAGGGCAACAATTTCAGAGCAGCATCTTAAAGCTGGTGTCAGGAGAAACCTCACGGTGGCGCGGCCTCAGCCCGGACCTGGCTCTTCCTGCAGGGCAGACGGCGTGGGGACTGAGGAGCCTTCGGCGAGGGGGTGGGGGGGGGCTCGCGTCAAGTCACCGGACGCTCTTCCGACGCGTCCATGAAAACGTAGCTGTTTATTGATAATGGACAGACTTCAGCTCAGGCCTCTCCACCCGGCAGGCAGGGCGCTGTCTTCTTACCATCGTCCTGGTGCCCGTGACAATGTGTGTTGCGCTAGGAGGGTGACCGATCGAAACATCTGGCCTCGCAGACGTCCCCGTGACGCAAAATGCTCTTCTCTTTAACATTCCAGACGTGTGAAAATGCAACACGCACCCCTACGGTGTGCACGTGCATCCAAATCCATGTTTGTAACCTAAAATCATTTACATGGGTTTACTGAGGAAAAGTATTTTCCATCAAAAATGTGTTCAATATAATTTATGTGCCGTTATTATGAGTTACTGTTTTATTTTTAAGAACAGATTGGCTTCGATTTTCTGAAATCAAGCAAGTATCCCATGACCTGTTTTCATCGTTTTCTCTTACCATGTCATTTAAAATTCTTGAAATGGGTGTTCTCATGCTTTAAAATACCCATGTTTCCCATGACAATCTTCCCTATTTTTTAAAAAAATACACTTTATTTGATAATTCAGCGCATCGGAAATGCATTCCACCCACTTACGTGTGCCATCTAGAACAGCGTGATGCTCCCCAAATTGAGAGCGGGATTTTCAACGCAGAACCTTAGGTTTCACACAGAACCCACGTGGACTGCCCGTCAGCAGGAAGGGCGCGTCAGCAGGACCCACAGATCATTCAGAGCGGTTTTCATTGTTTAGACAGACGGCGGGCCTGGGGGGGCTCTGCACAGGCTGTGCGTCCTCTTCATCGGCCAGACAGCCCTAACTTCCGAGCGGGTAATAGTCCAATGTATCACATGGCGAGGATCTGTCGTTGGGGCCGCGCTTCCAGGTTCGCTCTGAACACGCCACTCCCACGGAGAACGGGACGTCCTGTTAAGTGAAGTCTCAGCTCTGGAGCCGGGGGAAAAAGAACCCGACATGGTCGCGCATCCATTCCCCGAGGTATTCGCTGCATCTAGTTCTGCGTTATCACCAAGACGCTTTCCTGACGTGCTTTCAAGAACTGAAAAGGTGGGTAATGCTTTTGCTGCCCTGGATCTAAGAAAGGGTTTTAAAACAGAGGAAAACAGAGGGGAAACCTGGTGGATGAACCCCTCTGTTTCTGAAACAGGGAATACAAGCAGCGCCTACGAATGGGTTGGTCCTTCCAGTGGCTCCCTCCGCCGCCATCCTTGTGTTTGAGCTGGAACCCCGTGGCTCACACGGCCAGGCTGAAGCCGGGCACAGCCCGGGTGGGGGCGGGGGCGGGGGGCCCACGCAGCCCAGGGAGAGCGCACTGACCAGAGGATCTCCCACTCCTGCGTAACAGGTCAAAGCCCGCGGAACCGTTGACAAGGCCAGCACATCAAACTTAAATCGCGCCTCCTCCCCACCCATCCTTCCAGAAGGCACTAACAGGAGGGCAGGCAGGTCGTTACCTGGAGATTCAATCAGGCGCGTGGGGCTTCCACGTTGTAAACGAGAAACCCTTGGGGACAACGGGAGAGCTAGCTGCAGAAAGTGGCCTTCTTATGGATTTACTGACCTATCCACGCCATGGGACGCACAACAGTCTCTCTGGCCGAGCGCGGCCAGGGCACGCTGTGCCCCAGCTTTCTCTGGGGTCGCCCCAGGACTCCCGGACCCCGCGTGGGGTCCACGCCCCCTTGGTGACTGAGGGGCTGGCCCAGCAGCGGGCCACCAGCAACAAGGGCACCCCGCGGGCCCGTCCCTCCCTGACAACGTAGGGTGCTCACACCTGCTGGCGGCTCCTGCCGGCGGAGGTGAGAAAGCCATGGGGCTGCGCACCCGGTGTGAGAGCTTGGAGGGTGGCCGCCCGCCCGCCCGCCCGCCCGCCCGCCGAGGTCGCGTCTTCGGGACTGGCCTGGCCCCATGCCGACTCCCAGGCGCGCCGCCGCCCTTGGGAGCTAGCCCCGGGTCCCCTCCACGGGAGTGAGGCAGGCGGGGCGCTCCCAGAGGCGGCGTGGGAGTCCCGGCTGCGGACCCCGGCCCCACGCGCCCAGCCTCCTGGCGCGCCCCTGCTCCGACCGCAGGTGCACCGGACTCCGGCTCTCCACGGGCCTGGGAGGAGGCGCGGTTGCAGTGGCCCTCCGGCCCCAGTCCTTCCCGGCACGCCCGGCGCTGGCCACTCCCTCGAGATCCCAGGGCCCTGTGACCACTGCAGGTGGGCCCCGGCCTCGAGGGCTCGGTGCCCCTACGGCCGAGCACAGGGCCAGGGCGCGCACCCCACCCTGGGGTCCGGCGCGGCCTCCTCAGCATCTCAGGCCGGCCCTGGTTCCTGGCGGGGACTTCCCTACCCTCGGCCCCAAGAGTTCTGCAACCTCTACCCACACCCGGGGCTGAGGAGGCGCAGGGACCCCCCACCGCGCGCGCGCTGGGGCTCGAGCGCACACACACGGGCGCGCGCAGGCCGTTGCTATGGAGAGGCCGGTTACTAGCGAGGCTGAGGGCGGCAGGTCCCCTCCTCCAGGCCTTGCTCCCCGCCCTGCCTCCTCTCTCTGCCGTCCTCCCCCGTCGCCCCGCGGAGGCTCCAGAGCCCTGTCCCCCCACACACGCCCCCGGCCCGCGCGCTACTACCCCTCCTCTCCTCTTTCCCCGCCCAGGGCACTCCAGCCCCGAGGAGGGCAGCGGGGAGGGACCGGAACCATCGCCACTCAGTCTTAGCCGGAGGAGGTCCCTCAGAGTGCGGCAGCAGGCCCCGGGGTAGCGCAGGACGCTCCCGGGAGGCCAAGCGGGCGGGCAGAGGGTAGGGCCGCGGCGCGGCGCCGCGAGCGGGTTTGCAGGGTCCACAGGCCCTTCCTGGTGAGGGGCGCAGGGCACCTCCGCGCCTTCCTTTCCCCCCACCCCCCGCCTACTGGGTGCGTGGGGCGGGGTGCTCTACGGGGTGGGGTGACCCAAGAAAAGCCGCAGGTCCCCCCTACTTTGGCCTCCCCGGAACTCAGTTATCCCTTCGCGCTTCTCAAAGCCGAGCGAAGCTATGCGCAGGCCTCCTATCTGCAGGCTGGGGCCCATCAGGCCTCCAGGAGCCGGGGCTCCGAGGCGCTGACCTCCATCAATACCGACTGAAAGGAGACCGCGGCCTAGGTCTTCGGTAAGACGAAGCAAGTCCTCAGAACACTTTAGACGCAGGAAGCTCCGCTCAGACACTCGACACACGTCTGGTGACGACCTGTCCCCTGAGCCCGGACCGGGTTGCAGGGCCTCTGTTTGCAGGAGAGAGGCGCGAAGGCGAGGCCCTGGGCTTGGGGCAGGTCCGGGGCAGAGGCGAGTGGAAGGGAGGAGGGAGCGGAGGCGGGGGGTGGGGGTGGGGTGCAGGGTTTGCCCTGGAGGGGCCGGCGGACGCCGGGCCGGGTGTGGGGCCGGAGGGGCGTCAGGTTAGGAGGGGCCGCCGTCTCCAGCTGTCCCGCGCGCAGGAACAATGGGGAGGCGGTGGGAAGGGGGCTGGGGGGAGGGCGCCAGGGCTTCCAGAAAAGGAGAAACTAAAGAGCCTCACGCAGACTGTCATCTGCATGTGACAAGGTCCCCCGCTCCTTCCTTTCTTCCCTTGTTCCTGCAGCTGTGGGCCTCGGAGGGCGCATTGTGCACACAGATGTGGGGTTTCAGCTCTCCACTCACCAGGGGCGCCCCCACCTGTGGCCACGACCCGGGTCTGGGGCTTGGGGAGGGACAGTGTAAGGGAAAGGGCCAGCACAGAGCAGCCGCCCGCGGGGCGCAGAGGCCTCGGGAAACCAATCACAGGGCGGGCCGACCCCTGCTCGCCCGTGCGCGCCGTCTACCCGACTCGAGGCCCAGGCCCGCCCGGGGCTCGGGGAGCTGGAGGCAGTGCGAGCGACGGAGAGCAAGGCCCTGTGCCCCTTGCTACGCCTCCGCCCCCAGGGCGCGGGGGTCCGGGCCAGGCCTTTGACATGCGGCAGCGAGCGCGAAGCTCGAGGCCTCCGTTCCCGCCGCTGCCCCAGCCCGGCGTCTGGGCTTCGGGCAGCGGTTTGCCTGGACCCAGTGGGGGCGGCGAAGTTCTCGGTAGTTTCCTCGTCGTCGACCAGGCGCTTTGTGCACACATTTGAGACTCGAAAACTCTAGCCGGACTTGCGGGGGGGAGGGGCACGTCCCCTCCCCGATTTGCTGCGTAACTGGCCTCCTTCAGTTTGGAGAGGGAGCAAAGGGCCGCCGCGGGAAGTGGAAACCCTAACTTGCAAGAACGATTTGCGTGGGTTCTTCTCCTGCAAAGAGTTGCTACACCCCCACCCCTCCCAAGCGGAGGCCACAGCAGGGCTGCGCGGGGTGACGTTTCTGGCCAGGTCCCCTCTCCCCCCCCACCCCACCCCCCGGCGCTACCCTGAACTTGCCCAGTGTGAAGTGCGACTCGAACGAGGACAGGGAGAAAGGCTGGAGAGAAAGAAAGGGCGAAGCCGGGCTGCCGCGCCGTGCAAATGACTGACACAGCCCATGTCCATTCGTCGTCTCGGGCGGGAGAGGGTGTACCGAGAGCCGCGGCCCCTTAGCCAATTGCTGTCAGCAACATGTGGGGGGGGGGGATATCGCTATAGCAACCGGTGGCTGGGCCGCGAGCCGCGCCGCCGCCGGCCGGGTGCGCGCCGGGCCGGATATAAGGCGGGGCGCGGCGACCGCGCTGGATGGAGCTGCGCGCGCGGCCGGTGGCCCTGTGGGGACCGTCCGGCGTCCCGCGCCCGGCCCTGCGTCGTCCTTACCGCTCCCCAGCCCCGTGCACTTCGCCCCGGGGCCGGGCCTGGGCGGAGCGCGCAGAGCTACGGGCCGCGCACAGCTGCGGGCGCCCGCGGGCTCGGAGCCGGTGCACCGCCGCTTCCGGAGCCCCAGCGCTCCGCACCTTTGTCTCCGCCGGCCCCCCCGAGAAGTTTGTGGTCAGAGGCAGGATGGCCCCGCTTGCCTCTGGCTCCTGCGCAGGGAAACCGCTGGCCGCGGTGATGGCGCGGCTGCCGCCGGAGGCCACCGCGCCCCAAGGCCGCTGGAGCCGGAGCACACCCCACCCTCTTCTGGCTTGGGCGCTCCGCACCGGCCCCCCTGCAGGTAACCGAGGACGCCCGGACCGGGTGCCGGCACTGGTGGGCTGTAGAGAAGGGAGAGGGGCGGGAGGAGGGGCGGGAAGGAGGGAGCAGGAGGGACCCACGGAGGCATCGCCAGGCGCATAGGTGGCAAGGGTGCAGAAAGGGGGCCTGGGAAGGTAGAGGGTGCTCATGGGGAGAGAAGGGCTTGGGTGGGCAACCCGGGAATCTGAGAGTCCCGTCCAGGCGCCCGCGCTGACTGGCGGCAGGCTGCCTGTCCGAGGCTCCGGGTGGCAGGGCAGGTCTGCCTCTGAGGTCATTCCCCTGGCGGGATGGGGCGGGTGTCCCAGGGCAATGCGGTCGGTGGCATCTCTTACTGGGCGCAGAGCTTGAGAGGGGTAGCAGCTGTCTGAGCCCCTAGTGCCCGGAGGAAACAGCTCGGAATCGACTGAGGACGTTGCCTCCGGGACTTCTCCGGGAGCGTTTTCCTCTTCGTGTCCTTAGCCAGCGACTGGGGCACTTCCAGGCCGCCAAGAAGCAGGGTTGAGGAGCGAGGCGAGGGAGCAGGTGGGGAGGAATGTGGGAGGAAAGGGAGGAAGGACAGAGATGAGGAGACCGGAGGGAGAGGAGCCCACGTGGACGCACTTTCCTTCCAGACCGGGTCGGGTGCTCTTTGCCCTCCTAACTCGGTCCGGGAGCGGCCCCTGTGCGTCGGGTGTCCCTGTTGGAGGACACGGGATGCGCGCGCGGGGAGGAGCGTTCGTTGGAGGGCAGGTGGGGCAGTGAGTGAGGGTGCAGACCTGCTGAGCCCCCCAGCCTGCTGGAGAAACTCCTCAGAGCCGGAGGCCCCCTCCCCTCCCCTCCCCAAAACAGAACCTGCACTTTCTCCCCCTCCCCCCCCCCAGGTGGGGCCGCCGCGTGCTCGCCAGAAAGAGAAACTTCTGGCGTGTACTGTTTGAAGGAGGGACTTCATTTCCTCCGGTCTGTAACCGTAACCGCCGGTGAGGCTCTGGCTGTGGCCGGCTTCTCCAGCTTTTAGAGCGGCCTCGCTCGAGGCCGGCGTGCAGACCTCGGATCCCCGCGAATCCTCAGCAGAATGGGCTCTCAGAGCCAGAGAGGGTCTCCCGCCCTTTTGTGTCATTAGTGCGAGGAGCTGGCGGCGCTCCACGCCTGACGGCTGGGTTGGGGGGCGGGGGTCTCTGTGACAGCCGCCAATGCCCACTCACCCCCACGCGCGCTCGCGCACGGAGGGCGATCAGGAGCGCCCACCCCACCCCTCCGCGCTGCGCGAACAGCGCGGACCACCCTGCTCCTCTCCGGCCCTGCCGTCTGGGCCGCACAGCCTCCTGCTGCTCCGATTCCAGTTGCTAAGTCCGCACACAGCCGTCCCCACACAGCCGGGGAGACTCCTCTCCACCTGGGTCAAGGCCCGAGGTGTCCCAGCGGCCTTCGCCGAGCCAGCCTTCCCTCAATTTAGATTCGAGTCGAGCCGAAGTCCTAGGAGGTGAAGGTCTGTGCGCAGCAGGGAGTTTCATCCACGCAGGAGGTAGAGCCCCCACGCAGCCGAGTGTCCCCGCTCGGCTCTGGAGGAGGGGCGACCATGCCGGGGTAGCGCAGCAGAGGCGGCTGGCGCTGGGCCCGCGCGACCCAGGGGGTCCTGGGAGGACGCGGGGGTCGCTGGGGACATTGACCCGCGCCCCTGGCAGGCGTGCTTTGTGGCGCGGGAGGCCGGGCTTCGGCTTTGTGCCCGCAGAGAAGGGGGCCAGGAGCCTCGGAACTGCTTGGTGCTGTGAATACCCGCGGCTCCCAGGCACCCTCGGCCCTTTGTGCCGGCGCCGCGGTCGCACCCTTCATACCTCTGCGGGATCTCAGAACCAAGTCCGGGGGCGGGACTGGGAAGCGAGGAAGCCCGCGACCTGGCGGGGACAGGGGGTGGAGGCCCGAAGAGGCTTCCCAGCGGCGCCCCAGCGAGTCCTGGTCCGCGACGCAGGCAAGCAGGCGAGTCTCTAGGACCGGCCTTGGCCTCCGCGAGGACGCGAAGCGAACACCCCCGGGGTGGGGGGCTTTGGCAGCCGCGAGAGAACTCCCCCTTCAAGGCCAGGGAAGTGCAGGAGGCGCGCGTGTGCGCGGTGGCGGCAGGCCTAGGGGACTGAATGCGGTGCCAAGATACGCGGTCGGGAGCGGGCGGGCGCGCCGCGCGCATTGGCGGAGTCCGAGTCTGGGAGCCATAAAAACGCCCGCCGACCGCGAATGGAGGACGCGGGGCGGGCCTTCCCCGGGGCCCGCGCGCTGCGGGCTGTCCTCAGCTGCCCGCGCTCCTGCTCCCCGGCCCAGGTCGCTGTTCGTCAAGCTCTGCGAACAATTAGTTCGCACGAGGGTGATTTTTTCCCCCTTTAAACGTAAATATCTTACATCTTCCCTGATATCTTCAGACGGAGTATTTCCCCCAAACTGGTGTCCTAGGAATGCTAAAAGATGGCAAACGGTCCATTCGTCATCTTTTGTATATTTACTTTTCTGTCTGTGCCTGAAAAAATTCCTCAATAAATAGCCTGTGCTAAAAAGAGTGTCCTCCCCTATTTTCATTAAAGTTTATATTTAAGAATAATTATTCCTTGGAGATTCTTTTCTTTTGCCCAGATAGGCTTTCTTTTTCTTTTTCTTTTTTTTCTTCTTTCTTTCTTTCTTTTTCTTTCTTTCTTTTTTTTTTTTTTTTTTTTTTTTTTTTTTTTTTTTTTTTTTTTTTTTTTTTTTTTTTTTTTTTTTTTTTTTTTTTTTTTTTTTTTTTTTTTTTTTTTTTTTTTTTTTTTTTTTTTTTTTTTTTTTTTTTTTTTTTTGACTGCTTGAATGGCAGATTAGCAAGTACAATTTCATCTGCCGACGAACAATAGCTTTCAGCAGCACAAAGGGTCTCTCCCACCCGGAATTCAGGCCGCGGAGCCTCTTGCTCTGATAATAGGTTCTGAAAAGATTTTGTAATGCAGAGAATTAATACATGATTATTTCCGCCTGACTTCTCTCATTTATTAGAATTCTGTGGCGAATTCCAAATTTAAAATAGTTAGCAGCTTTAAAAAATACTTTTAAAATATTTTAAGGCGTTCCCCCTCCCGTATTTTCTCAGTGGGCCACCCCCCCCCCCCACCATGGGCTGATCACACTTTGAAAATTTTGATCAGCCTGGAAGGCATAGGTACTATATTTCAGTAAATATAATTTAGTGACTTCAGCATGAAATTTCCAAATAATTCTAAGATGGTTCATCTGAGAGACCAAAAACAGACCTGTTATAGCAACTCAGTAGCAGTCTCTGAAACTGGATTTTCCCTGGGATGCGGACTTCCGCAGCTGCAGAGGAGCAGAGAACAAGGCTGGGTTTGCAAAAAAGCTTCCTTGGAAATGATACAAATGAGACATTCGAGGATATTAGAAGTTTAATCTTATTGAAACTGAATGCCTGTGTCCATAAGTTTTGTGGTGGTGGTTGTTTTTTTTGTTTGTTTGTTTGTTTTTTGTTTTTTTTTTTTACAAGTGTGTTTCACAATCGAAGTCAGTTAATTAGATCCGGAATTGGCCTTGTTAACCGTTTGCAGCTCGGCCGTGGGCGACTGCTACATTTCGCTGCCTGTCCCAGACACGCTAGCGCCCAGGTTCCTGCTCGAGAGGCTGCCTCAGTTCTCCCCATCAAGTTTGGGTCTGGAACGTTCTTTTTCCTTTTTACTTAACCTGTCTGCTTTTCGTTTAAACTCGCCAGATGGACTGCTCAAACTTTTTTTTTTTTTAAGATATTTTACCATAAATGGCTCAGAAGATAATATAAAGGAAGCGCATGTACCTTCACTTACAAGCACAGATCAAAATAGTTTAAATAGGTCAGGACACTATCTGCAGAGTCTGATTTCTGAGAGCAGCCTACTCTGTCTCTCGGGTCCCGTTTATTTTGAGTCACCGCTTCTGCCGCACTTTACCCTCCGAGTTCAAGGAGCCGCTGCTGCGGACCGTGGGGCCAGAGTGAGCGCTTTGCACTCCGGGTCCCTCCCCAGACCCGCCGACCTGGCTGACACTCAGTTGACTTAAGCGACGTCACCCTTGTCCTGCATCCAAAAGTTTAGCGTTAACTGCTCGTCTGTGTGTCCCCTGCACCCGGGCCCCCCCCACACCCCGCACCCCTCCCAGGAGGGGAGCTGCGGCAGACAGGAGGTGCCCACTTTCAAACGAGGCCTGACTGTGAATGTCAAAGTCATAAATATTTAAACATTATTTTCTTTCGATTTCAAGTCAAGACTGGCGAGATGCCTCTAATTAGTCGTGGGCGCTCCGCAGGGCTCGGCGCCAGGAGAGCACAGCAGGGAAACACCTGTAGTTGCGGTGGCTCAGCCCTGGGCAGCAGGGACCCCAGGGGAGGGGCCGGAGGCCCACCCACCTCACCCCTGGGCGGGCAGCCGGGCGAAACTCACTTTTAAGCTGTTAGCAGACTCACCTCTTTCTCTTCAAGCTCCTGGTTAGTAGGAGTTTGATTTTTTTTTTTTAACTCTATGAAAAGAAATAAAATGATCATAAAGTTCTCCAAACTCAATAACTGTGCCAAGGAGGGGAGTCCATGCTCTGTAATTTTTAAAAAGAGAATTTCTGTCCATTGTTTCTTCCGGGATTCTTAAGACCCGACTGGCAGCCAGCAGCACCTCCTAGGTCCAGAGGTGGGAAGACTTTTGGGTCCCCCTGAGGTGTCGGCCACGCAGGGAGGCAGAGGGATCCCCGCTGGGGTTCAGAGTCCCTCCTCCTGGTCGGACGGTGGAGCCCGGTGGGTCCCTCGGTCCAGCGTGGCCCTGCCCAGACCAGCTGCTCCCACCACAGACCCAGCGTCTGAAGTCCGCAGCCTAACCACCCCTCCCCCTGACCCTGGGCTACTGCCACCCACCCTGGGAACCACTGCCGCCCCTCTCTGCAGGGACAGCTCAGGCCCAGGCAGGGGGTGGGGGGCTCCATGGTCGTGGGGTCCCCGCCTCTTTCTTCCTGCCCCACTTCTAGTGCAGGAGCAACTCGCTGGGGGTCTGCAGCTGGGGGAGGGAAGAGGTCCAGGTGGGAGGCCCCGGGCTCTTTGGGCGGTCACTCTCCTTGACATTTTTCTTTGACCTTTGAGTAAATTCCAAGCGCCCCAGCGAGGGGCAGCCCAGCAGGCTCCGCTCAGCTCCCCGGCGGCCCAGTGCATTGCGGCTCCAGGTGACCCTCGGTCTTCCAGGACAAGGACCGGCCAACCTGCCTCCTGGAAAAGAGATTCGGCGCTGCCTCGGGGGCGCCCCCGGCCCAGAGCGTGTCCCCTGTGCCGCCCCTGCGTGTTCGTGGCCTCGCCTAGAGCCCAACGATAGCGGGAGTGTGTCTGTGCCCCTTACACGGCGAGCCGGAGGCTGCCCGGGGTCCACAGCCCCGGGGGGCAGCGGGTTCCTGGCCTTCATCTCCCGCGCGCCGGGGCGACCGCCGACGGTCAGGGGCGCGGTAACGCGTCAGCAGCATACCGAACACTGCACGTCCCCTCGGAGCCAGGCCGGTCACCCAGCGCCTATGCGCCTCACGGAGCTGGGCAAGAAGGTTCGGGAAGCCCCTTTCCCTCGCTCAGCCAGCCACCTGGGCCCGCGGGGTCCTCTCGACGCCTGGGTGGGACCCCTGGGTGGGAGCGCCCGCGTCTCCAGCGGCCTGAGCAGGGGCGGGAGGGGGCTCCGTGAGCGGGGAGCAGCGGGAGCCCCTCCGTCTGCCGCGCGCCGCCTCCTTTGTTGTCGTTTGGCTGCCTCTGCCGAGGCTCCGCGGTCCCTCCGGAGGCCTGGATGGCGGGGCGGGGTGGCACACCACGATTCTGGAGACCGCCCCCCGCCCCCGACTCAGGTATAATTTGGGCCTCTATCCCAGGCGGTGGGGCGGCCACATCCCCGGAACGTGACCCGGGTCCTCATCCCCGCCCCATCCGGAGCCTCGAATGTGCCCTCGGAGAGCGTGCCGGGCTGGGGCCCGCAAACTTGCCGCGCGCACTTCGGCCTCTCGGCCAGGAGAAGAGGGCACGGCCCTTTCACCCGCTGCCTCCGAAGGGCGCAACCCCTAGCGCCCGCGGAGGCCTCCCGGAGTGCGGTCGGGTCCCCGCGGTTACTCGTGTGGTTTTGGCTGCCCCCGCGCGCGCGATGTGCGAATGGGACGCGAAGGGAGCGGAGGAGGCCGGGGCAGGGATGCCGGCTGCCTTTGAATTCTTTCTGGAAGCCACTGGGTGGCTAGGAGGGAGGGGCGGGGATGGGGAGGGGTCTCCAGGGATCCCCCCACGCCGAGGCGACAGCCGGCCGGGACCCTGGTGTGGCTACACCTGCCCCGGCGCTCAGCTCGCTGCACGCGCCGCCCCCTCCCCGCCCCCGCCGCCTCCCGCAGCCTGGACCCGCGAGGTCCTCCCCGCCGCACATCCAGGCAGGAAAACCCGGCGTCTTCTCTCATTGAACCCGCGTTTCCATTAACTCAGCCCGGCACCGGCTAATCCTCGGCAGCGAAGGCAAAAGGAGGCTAATTAATGACCAGCTTTTCCAGTCAAGACCGGCGGTAATTGCTCCGGTGGCCTTCGTGATGGCCAGAGAAAATGGCCCGGCCTGACGTCGGAGGCCTTGTGTGCGCCAGGAGACGGGGCGAAGGGAGAGCTGGGGGCCAAACTCGGAGTAGAGAGTTGCCAACGCAGGACCGGTAATGACTGGGCGGGGGTATCCGTTTTGTCACCACGCGGAATTAGGCGGTGGCTAATTGTCCCGGTAGCTGCCGGGAGGGACGGGAGCGCATCCGGGCAGGCTGGTGGCCCCTGGGCGCGGCGTCCTCACTGTCTCGCTGTGGCTCTTTTAATTGTCGCTAATAAGGCTCACCCGACCGCGCAGCTGATGAGGGCGCGCGCCAGGCCCCGTTTCGCGCGTGGAGACCAGTGAGATGCGCCCATAGCACCCTCCATCCATCCAACTCCATACCAGAAAACAAGGAGAGTTGGATAGCCACCAGCTCCTTACCTTTCTGGACACCCTGAGACGTGTGCCCCTGGGCCCACCCGTGTTCCCGAAGCCCTGGGGACCCTGGAAAGGAAAGTTCTGGAGCTGAGTCCACAGGCACTGCTGAGGGCCGCGTCTGCAGGGCGACGCCAGTGGGGAGGCCTTGGACGGTGGGCCCCAGGCGCCATACCCAGAATGTCCCCACGGAACCTTAGACCAGGCCCCGCCCTGTCGCAGCGCTGCGCGCGCCCCTGACTTTGGGGCTCCTTCCACCCCCAACAAGTGGTGAGGGCTCCGGTTAAGCCGCATCCCCTCCCACCTGTTGAAAAAGGAAGGGATGGGTGCCTGGCCTCATTTACGGCATCAAATGCTACGTACGTGCTGTTAAGTTTGAACAATCGCCACCATTAAGGGAAAAAGAGTAGCGCCTCTAACTTTCCTGGAAAACCTCACCGCTGCCCTTGGCGAGCTGCTCTGAGCTAAGTGCTCGCGGGGCGGAGGGCGCGGGGCGCGCGCAGGGCAGCTGCGCTTTGCGCGTCGAGTGGCGCGTCTGGCACGGGCGGGCGCGGGAAGGAGCCCGGGTTTCCGCACTAACCGGCCGCTCTCCTGTTCCGCAGAAAAGCAAACTGAAGCTCCTGCCGCCCCGCGCGGAGCACGAGGACTCCACCAAGTTCGTCGCGCTCACTCTCCTGTCCGTGGCGGCCATCGCGGGCATCCTCCTGGCCTCGGGCTTCATCTACTGCCTGCGCCACAGCTCGCACTCGCGGCTCAAGGAGAAGCTCGCGGGCCTGGCCGGCGACCCGGGCCCCGATGCCACCGCGGCCTACCAGGTAAAGGAGGCGGTTCTGTCACCTGCCGCTCCCTGCCTTGGGGAAGCAGACAGGTGGTTACACCGGCCCCGGGCCCCTCCCCCACCCCAGCCGCCCCATTCTGCCCGGTTTGCGTTCCTTTCTGGCCACAGTTTGAAACTCTGTAGCATTGAGTGCCGAGTGCCGCTGCTCAGCTGTGGCTCTGCTACACAGCAGTGGGGTGCTAATTAGAAACTGGGGGGAGGGGGTGTCTGTTCTCGCTCCCCGCTTGGCACCTCGTGATGAAAAATGCCAGCCTGGCAAGACATTCTGGTGGTGGGGGTGTTTGATGATGTCCCTTAAATCAGCGACTTCCCGGGTGTCGTCCACGAAAAGACCCTTGGCCTGCGCGGTTGGCTCCTCTGCTCCGGTTTGGATCAAGTGGAATCTGGTGGCTAACAGGGCACGTAAACCCACACATCTCCATGGCAACAGTGGCCTGTGCCTGAGTGAGGCAAGACCAGGGAGGAGCAGGCCCAGGAGGGCCAGCCCAGGCCCAAGGGGGCAGAAGCCCAACCCACTCACAGGCTCCTGGAAGAAGCAGAGTGTCCCCCCCCCCTGCCCCCCGTGCGCAGTCAAGGCCTGTGATGAGCTAAGCCCTCAGGGCAAGGGCAGCGAGTTAGGGCGTCTGGTCCCTCTTAACACAAAATATCACTTCACTCCCAGTGTGCACCCCGCGTGGGAAAGTAAAATAATTCACCTCAGGATCGTTTTCAAAGCCTAATCAAGATACAGTCAAAGACTTCCTCCCATTGGATGAGACGGCCTTTCCTCCGATCACGTGATCGGTGACATGTACTGTGTCTGGAAGACAGCACGTCGGATTTCGCAACGCCGTGCAAGCTGGTTGCTATTATTCTTCCATCGCCAGAGTCACACGGGCTCTTCCCGGAAAACACTCCCAGCGGTCCTGCCAGGTCCCCTCCGTGAGCTCCGCGGAGCTGCCCTGGCCCTGGTGGTCCCCCTGAGGAGCAGAACGAAGTGACACAATCTCTGCGCTGAAAACAGACCGGCGGATGACGCGTCTTCCCCGTGTCAAGATGCCTGGCACCGTCTCTGCGAGGAGAACACCGCTGTTTTTCCAGAGGGGGTCACAGCCACCTCTTCCCCATGAAGAAATGGCAACTTCAAAGGCCTGGGAGACAGCATCCCAGTCACCAGCACCCTCTCACTCTAAAGCAAAGGAAACATGGTGTTTGAAGAAGGAGCCCGGGAAGAACGTCACAGAGACTACTCAGAGTTTGCCGCGACGTTCTGCGGAGTGAGGCGGTGCGTGGCGGAGACTGGGCCCTCGGGGCCACCTCTGCGCAGGATGTAAATAAATTATCACAGCAGCTCCCTCCCGCGTGTGAGCGCCAGAGCGCGCAGGGCAGAGTTGAGGGAGCACGCACCCTTCGATGCGCTCTGAAATTCAAGAATGAAATGTTGATGGAACGGGAAGCCTGGACTCGCACGCAGAAATAAATGGCTGGTTTTGACCCAAAAACGCCTAGTTGGGACTGAGTTCGTCATAATTAACAGGGAAAAAATTGTCCCGGTGACAGCTCTAATTAATAGTATCTGAAATTAAAATCATGCCCTTTCGGCAGGAAAATTGTTTGAGTTTCTTGGGGTGACCTTTCTGCCGCTCCTCCTGGGGGCAGGTGGTTAAGTTGATATTGATTTTATAATGAGCTCTGGTTTGTTTAATAAGAATCTGTAATCCAGACAATAAATGAAATGTGTGCTTTTCTTCAATCCAGATTAAGATTAATAAAAAGAAAAAAAGCAGAAAAAATTTTCCTTTAAAAAGAGGACCTAGGAGAGTCTAGAAATGAAATCATCGTACAGGCTTGTCTGGTGGGCTTAGTTTTGAAATCACGACCAAACCCCCTGAGGAACCCCCTTGCTTGACCGCGGCGCTTTGCCCCCTCGAAGCGGGCTGTGTGCCGGGGAGAAGACGCCCAGGCCAAGCTGTGGCACCGTTGTGATTCGCTTCAGCTGAGCAGGACCAGCAGACGGTGGGGGATTCCACGATTTTCAGCTCTCAGAGTAGCCAAGTCACGTGTGAAGGACTCACGGTCATGTACGGTTGATCCTTGGACAACACAGGGATCGGGGCACCGACCGACCCCCGCACAGTCCGGACTCCATGCCAAACCCTGCCTCCCCCGACACTGCAGCCACCGGGGACTGGTTCTGATGCTGATGTCTGCAGACGCTTACCGCGTCCCTGGCGGGAAACGGCCTCGCACGGTGCACACCAGCTGCAACTGTGGACTCTCAAACACGAACCAAAAATAGTGCTTTCTACCCACAGTTCGTGGAACCCACGGATTCGAAACCCCCCGGGAGGCAGAGGGCCGACTGTGTGACCCCGTGTATGCGTGGAGCAGGCCGGCGCTCAGGCCCTGAGACTTCGCAGCAAGGGCTGGGAAGTGACTTCCAACGTGGCAAAGCTACACCAACAACTCCAGGAAAAGGGGTCTCAGTGTGCCGGGGGCGGCTCCGTTTGCTTTTAAGTGGCCGAACGGCCGCACTCCACCGATTCTGCGCGACGGAAGAGTTGGGGAGAGCGCTCCTCACTGGCCACAAGGAAAACCCCACAGCCTGACACTCTGCTTCACTTTGTGGGGACGCGGCGGAATCACTGGATTCATTTGGCGACGTCTCTGAAACAGGAAGAGATGGCGTGTGAGGGAGGGTGCACACGAGTGCCCAGGCCATAGAGCACCGCAGGGCGCTGTCCACGTGCGACGTGACCCTTTGAGGAAGGAGCCGAGTGTCCTGCAAAGGGACCAGCAGCTCAGGGGTCCTGCAAGAGTGTCCAGGCCAGGGAGCTCAGGGCTGTTTGTGGGGGGCACCGGCCGCCTCGGTGTGGACGGCCCCTTCCTCCCAGAGACTCAAAGTGGGGACCCAGGTGTCCCGGTAAACAGCACTGTGGCCGCACCACGGACACTCTGGGTGGCGGCCCGCGAGTCGACCCTTTAGAGAGAGCATCAGCCTCTGTCACCCTGTAACGGCAGCTTCCAGTCTCGCCCCTGAGGCCGCGGGAGTCTGGCAGGACCCTCGCGGTTCGAGGTGGGGGGCTTCGCGGCGATCCTGAGGGACAAGCGCGCTTCCCCGCCCCGGCCGCTGTGGCTCGGTGGGTTGGAGCGTCGACCCCAACGCGGGTTCAACTCCCAGCCAGGGTGGCGACCAGTCCATGCCTCTCTGGCTCGCGGATGTTTCTCTCTCTCAAAGCAACCGGAGCGTGTCCTCGGGGGAGGATCAAAAAAACAACTGTTTCAAAGCCCGCACAGCTGGCCCTCGAACTGCGCGGGTCGGCTCCCACGTGGATTTTTCCCGTAAACACCGTCCACCCTCCGCGCCCCGAAGCTGCAGATCTGCAGTTACCAGCCGGGGCAGAAAGCAGCGTCCTCGGTTCCCGGTTGGGGACCTGCCGACGCGGAGGCCGCCGGCGTGCCCTGTGCCAGGCCATCTCACCGGAGGGACTGGAGCTCCCCGGGCGCCGGTACTGCGGTCGGGGGGCTGGAACCCATCCCCACAGACACTCAGGGACGACCGCAGTTCGGTTTGGGGACGTCAGAGTTACGCGAGGACTCCTGACCGGGCAGGGGCGAGGCGGCGGTCAGCACCCCTGACCCCTGGGTGGTTCAGGCGGCAACTGTATTTTGCCTTTGCCTCCAAACGCGGACACGCTGGAGCGTTTTTCTTTTCTTCCTCAAGATAGAACTGTTTGTAGGCCGCTTCCCGAGGCCGCCTGCGCCGGCCTGTGCTGTCTGGTTCGCTTTGCCTGGCTTTGCCTGTTGGGAAATCAACCTCCCGTGAGACGCTCTTCCACCCTGACACCGGAGACGTCACCAGGTAGTCTGCCGCAGCGTGGCGCGCCCCAGCTTGGAAGAAGGGGGCCCGCTGCCGTCTGGTCTAGAAGAAGCGACACCGGTTTCAGAGGCCGCTCTTGACGGAAGGCCGCCTCCAAACTTTCCGCCATTGTTTTAGTAACTGTTACTTTTTCCTTCTAAATACACAAAACACACGATTCTCGGGTTGAATTTGTACTTCATGGTCTAAAGAGCCAATGTCTTTACTTTCCTTCTTTTCCCCCCAAATTAGCTTGTCCTTTGGTACACAACTGACCCTGGACCGGGGCCCCCCAATCCCCCTGCAGGTGGGAGTCTATGTTTCGGGTTTGACTCCCCGAAGCCTTAACTACCGATCGCCTGCCGTGGACCGGAGGCCCCACCGGGGACGGAGCAGGCGGGTAGCGCAGGGTTCCTAAGTCGTGCGCATCCCATGCTGCCGGCTCAGCGGAGAGTGCACGAGAGCGGAGGAAGCGCCGCTGCGAAACCCAGGACGGAGAGGAAGCGCAGTGCCGGTGTCTGCCGGACACATCCGCGTAGAGATGCGCCCCGCAGCGCAAACCTCTGCTCGAGGGTCCGCGGTGTGTGTGTGTCCACGTGTGTGTATTCACACACATGCTCACTCGGGGTGGTGCACAGGCCCCGGGGACCTGCGGTGTGTGGCGTTCCGCACACGTCACGCGTGTCCATGCGGGCGTCCTGCATCTGTGGCGCCGACGGGTGGAACCGGGCCCAGGGGCGCCGGTGGCGGTTGGAGGCGCTCTCGAGTCGCTGAAGGTGGCACCGGGTTCTCTGGGGTTTCGATCGCCGGCAGCAGCGGGTTTGGGATTCTGCCCCCCATCCCCCGGGGCACAGACTTCCGCGGAATTTCCCGAGGTTCTCCTCTGAGGGTTTACGTCGCAACAGCCAGCTGGTCTCCTTGTTCCTTGGAGGCCCCGGGTCCGGACCCAGAGGAGAGCACGCGTTCCACGGAGGGAGCCGCCTGCAAACGGCCGCGAAGCGCACACCCTGTGAGCGGCCGGCGGCGACTCACGCAACGCCCACGTGCGCGGGGCTCCCCGGCCCGGGGCCACGCTCCCGCGAGCCTGGGTGCGCCCGACTTCTCACCTCCGGGCGGGGGCCAGCTGGGCTCCTACCGACAGGACCTGTCGCGGTTGGCTTTCCTCCGGGGCTCTGGACCAGGGGAGCCACCTCTGCTAGGCGGCCCGTGCCGCCGCCGGCCACAGGACCAGCAAGAGGGCGGGGTGTCCGGATTTAGGTCGGAGGTGGTGGCGTTGCCCGGGGGTTGTGGGCACCGGGAGTTCTGAAGTAGCTTCCTTCTGGCAGCGGCGGAGCTCCCAGTGGCTTTTCTGTGTGTTACGTGTACACTTTCTGCCCAAAATCATCTCTTTTGCAAATATTCAATAAGCAAATCTACCCTTCAGAAACGGAAGGGTGGCCCTAGCCGGGTGGCTCAGTGGGGTTGGAGCATCATCCTGTGCGCCGTAAGGTTGCCGGTTGGATTCCCAGTCAGCGCACAGGCCTGGGCTGCGGGTTCAGTCCCAGGTCAGGACGCGGAAGCAACCGATGGGTGTTTCTCTCTCTTCCCCTCCCTCCCCCTTCTTCTCTCTCTGAAATCAGTTAACATATCCTCAGGTGAGGATGTAAAAACGTATAATAAATAGTAAAAATAGTAAAACAGAAATGGAAGGCTGCCCAAAAATGCCGGGGAAGGACAAGTCCTCCTGCTCTGCCCAGTCAAGCCTGAGAGCGCAGTCTCTCTAGTCCGGCCTTGGCAGACGTCCGTAGCCGGTGGTCCCAGGGTCCGTAGGTCGAATTCTCCGGAAACCTTCAGACACCGCAGTGGCTCTGTGAGCCGGGTTGTTCCGTTTTGTGAGACTGAAATGGGCCCCGCAGGGCATGGTCTGGCCGTGGTCTCCCTGTGCCCCGAGACCCCAGACACAGGCCGATGGCACTGCCACCTCCGCGCCCTGCTTCTCGGGGACGTGCAGACATGGCCGCGAGGTGCGCCCAAGCCTGTGTCTGCACGGCCGGGTTCAGACAGCGGGCCTCAGGGCCAGCGGCTCGGCGGGGCCAGCTCCCGGGAGTCCCCTCCACACCTCTCCCTTTGAGTCGGAGCCCTTTTTCTGGAAGGCGTGTGTTCGTAGTGTGTTTCTCTCGTGAACCCTACATTTTCGCACATGCAGCTTCCAAGAGCAGTGACCAGAAGGCTGTTCTCTGGTCTCCGTGCCACGAGTCTCCTCGAAAATAGCTCGGAGGATGTGGGAACGGTGCCAGGAGGGTCGGGAGTCTGCACCCCTTGGCGAGGGAGCAGCCAAACAGGGAAACAAAGCACGCGCCCTCCGCGGTCAGGGAACGGTCAGAGCAGGCCCACTGCGAAGCAGCAGGCCGCTCCGGGCTGCTTGGGGGACCAGAGACCCGGGCGTCTGAGCCGGCGAATCTGGGGCCGCAGCCGCAGCTTGCTCTGAGTCTGTTACGATGTTTGGTTCCCGCCTTTGCCGCCATTGGCACACCTGGCTTTTACTCGGACAGCTTCCTTAGGAGGGGCCGGGGGTCACTGCCGGGGGAGGGGGTTCGCCTCGCCTCGGTGACCAGGGACGTCGGCGGGTTCTCTTCTGTCACTCGAGGGAAGAACCTGTCTCGGAAGTTCCAGAGGACAACACGGTCCTCGTGCGGCTCCGAGTTGGCGGCAGGCGGGGGGGTGGCTGGCGAAGGTGCGCCCTCCATCTGTGTCTCCCCGGGCAACGCCCTGCCGGCCTCGCCCCCGTCTCTGTCGAGATCAGGGTGAACTTCTGTCCTAGACAAACGAGAGGGGCCGCGCCCCGGAAGCCTCCCGTCCTCACACCAACCGCCAGCTCCCACCCAGCGACGCCTGCCCAGGCGCCCCGAAAGCCAACACAGGTCACCTCGTTCACGGCTGGTGGCCTGCAGGTGAGCGGGGTCCTGCTGGCACCCCTGCTTCCCACTCGGGGACCGTGAGCATCGGATAAGTCCCGCATCCCCTGGCTGGCGGTGGCAGAGCTGAGTCGGGACGAGCAGGGCCAGCTGGCCGGGCCACATGCCCCCCCCAGGGCAGGACAGAGCCTCCCCCCAAACCCCTCACAGGCTTTCCCTCCGAGGCCTGAGGCACTGTGGCAGATTCCGGGACGGTCACAGGTTTCTCTGCTCAGCTCTTGATTCCTCACAGACCTCGCGAAGCACGAGCAAGCAACCCTGCTCGTCCGCAATTACGGGGTGACAGTGTGACCCTGCAGGGGGCAAGGAGGCCCTCCAGAGGTCAGAGGTCAGACCTTTGGGCAACAGGAAACCAGGGGAGGATGTTCCCAGCAGGAGGAGGACCAGGCGCTGGGTGTCCACACCATGGGCACACTTAGCAAGGACGGGCTGGGGGCCAGGAGGGGCGCTGGTGGGGACACCGTGGGGCTCACCCTGGGGCCGGGAGCCAGGCTGTGGGGACAGTGCAAAGGACCCCTCTGAGGTCCCAAGCAGGTCCCTGCACCCAGAGGGTCTGTGCTCGGACCGAGTGCACCCTCCTGGGGCCCCGAGGACGGTCGGCTTCTCTGGGCCGAGGGGAGGAAGTCCCGTGGGGACAGGGGTGTCCAGCCTCTCGTCCCATTCCGTCCAGCCTTCTTTTTTTAAACTGTTTTTTAAAGATGTTATTTTCATTTATGTTTAGAGAGGGGAAGGGAAGGACAGAGGGAGAGAAACATCAGTGTGTGGTTGCCTCTCGCATGCCCCCTACCGGGGACCTGGCCTGCAACCCAGGTATGTGCCCTGACTGGGAATCGAACCAGCGACCCTTTGGCTCACAGTCCAGTGCTCAATCCGCTGAACTACACCAGCCAGGTCCTCTCTAGTCTTCTCTGTCTTTTCTCCCCCTGCTGGGCCCACCACTCTTTCAGTCCCTCCCTTTCCCAACACAGAATCACGGGACAAAGATCCCGTCATACTTCCCAGCCCAGAGCAGGGGCAAAGTGCCTCCCTGTACCCCGCGTTCCCACCCACAAAATGGAAAGAAAGCTCTGTGCGCTCGCCCAGGCCCCTGAAGGTCAGTCAAGGTCATGGAAGTGACAGGGCATCTCTGCTCTCGGTTCTGTCCGAGGACCCAGTGCCTCAGTGGTCGCAGGCACTTGGAGGGGTTTGCTGGTCGTTGCCTGCCCTGAGATGCCTGTCGGGAGGAGCCAGGGCCCGCACGCGGCAGGACACCTGCTGGGGCATAAACAAGGGCGAGGAGGGGTAGGAGGGGCAGATCGGGGGTGGGAGCCTGGCATCGGGGCCCACGGGTCAGGTCGGGGTGCACAGGGAAGGGAAGCCTCGCAAAGGACAGCCGCTCCGCCTGACCCAGGAGCGTTGGGCAGACGGCAGTGGCTCCCGAGCGCCGGGTGAGGGGTGTTCAAGGACACGAGGCTGGGCCAGCAGACCCAGCGCAGGAGCCCGAGTGTGGGAAGGACCCCAGGCACAGACTGGTCCCGTGGGTCCAGCCGGCTGCCTGCCCGGAGAGGAGCCTGGCCTTGACACTGCTTGACCCTGACCCCTGAGCCCCATCAGTCTGGAGTCTCCTGGGCTCTCAAGGCTCCCACCTGCCCCCCCTCCTCCCCACCCCAGGGGCAGCGGCACTGGGTGTGGAGTTGTGCCTGAGGACCGGCCCGCGTCTGCGTGGGTCCCCAGGGCGGGGGACAGCGTCCGTGTGCCGTGTGCAGGTGGGGGTCGCCCTTGGGAGAGCCTTGGACAGGCCGGGCAGCTGACCTCGGAGCTGGCCCGGCCAGCCGCTTCCCAGAAAGCTCCTTTCCTCCAAGGACAGAATCCGTTTGTGACAGGGTGGGGAGCACGTGACTTCGCCTGAGCGTGTCCCTGGGGACGTGCGTGGTCGCGATGAGCAGCGCATGGCCCACGGGGAGCTGGGGTGCTCGGGGGGCTTCCCAGAGGAGGTGAGCGAGGGGCTCGGAGGCAGCAACCGGAGGAGACGGAGCCCCAGGAGCCACTGGCCCGGGTCCGGGGAAGGACAGAGCCGTCTTCTAGGAGTGGAGGTGTGCGCCAAGCAGGACCGGGCCGAGCCCGGTCGGCGTGTCGGGAGCCAGGCAGGACCGCTCCCCCCTGGGTGGGCTGTTCTGCGCCGCATCCCGTCCCTCCGACCGTCCCTCCGACCGTCCCGGCTTTCTCGTTACAGCAGAAAAGCTCCGCAACGGGGTTTCTCTTCCCCGTTAATTAACTGTTCCTAGACTTTGCTGCTGAAACACTGCGCTCTCCAGGGGTCTCTGCTTCGGGAGAACCAGGAGGGAGTCTCGGCGGGTTCTTTCTCCATCAGAAGCACGAGATGGGCAGACAGACCATCTCCCGTGCGGAAGGAGTCAGTGGTGGAAAAGTGGATCCTCTTCGGGACTCTGAATGTCGACAACGCCGCAGCAGGCGTGAGGTGTCTGCTCAGGGCGTGCGCCTGACTCTGGGGAGAGCGGGCGGAGGGAGGGCCGCGTGGTCCGAGGCGCAGGGGTCTGAGCCGGGCCTGAGGAAGGCGACGCAAAGCTCAGGGCTAGACCTGGATCGACTTCCTGATGTTTAATCGCAAATCGATTTTGAAAGTCCATGTGGTGAATTCCGGGATTATTAACACGCACAGGCTGAAGTCGGCACCGGCGTGTAGCTGGCTGGTCTCCGGCCCTCCAGTTACGTGAGAGGGCTGGATGTGCTCTCCGTGGCGTCTCTGGTCCCTGCTGTTGGTCCGTAAAGGCACGGAGGCAGACAAATAACCACCGAAGGAGCACTCCCGGGTCCCACCTTCCGTCACCCCCCGAGCACAGACTCCCACCCGGAGCCAGGCGCCCTGCGGGGGAGGGGACGCAGGCAGGCTCGCCCCTAAAACAAGGAAGGGGGGCCCGAGCAACCAGCCACCCCGGCTGCCGGCTCGGGGCCACCCGCCCCAGCTCGCTTCTCCACATTCACAGAGAACGAAAATGGGGGGCCCAGGGCCCCCCAAATTTGGATGTGAGCCAGGAGGCATCCCTGATTCCCCTGCTGGTCGCTTCTGAACCGTTTCTTTTCTGATCGCGGACCCTGGATTGCCTGCTCCCAGCAGCGGCCCCCGCCCCCACCCCCTGCCTCTAGAGGTGGGGCTTCCAGCACATCGGGGTCTACAGGGGTCGGATGGACTCCCAGCCAGGCAGCAAGCAGCGCAGGGGTCGTTGTCCCCCCACCCCCCCACCAGCCGTGTCCCACGGGTCTGGGGTCCTGTCCCCAGCAAGTCCAGCGCCTGAAGCCCTCCTTCCGCAGCCCCCCTCCTGAAGCCCAGGACACCCCACATTGCCGGTTTCACTCCTGGGGCTCCCCATGCAGGGCCAGCGTCCAGTCCCTTCCCCGGGGGTGAGGGGCGGTGACAGACGTTCAGAGACTCACAGGCCTTGGGAGTCAGAAGCCCTCATTTCACTGAAAGTGACCTGCCCGCGTCCCCCCGCTGGCCGGCTCCCGAGTCCTGCTGGACGCCCTCAGAACCTGCAGCTCCGAGCAGCTGGGCCACCATTCAGACCCGCTGCGGGCAGAATAATTGGGCCCCAGGATGACGCGGGGCTGCTGGAAAGGCAGAAGCAGCTGCTTGGCACCCTCCCCCCACCCCCTGTATCCCCCACCGCATCCCCCCTCCGTCCAGCCCTCCGCCCCAACCCTCTGGCCCTGCCCTTTGCCTTAATTAGGCCCCGGCTGCAGAATGGAAAGACCTGAATACCTTTTGTGCTGCTGGCTGCATCCTCGCAGGCCTGGACCGGCCCTTGGGCTTTTCCGTCTCTGCACCTTTGTGCGCGGCGGCCCCCCACGCCGGAAGCCCTCCCGCTCCGCTCCTCCCATCTGCCGGCCAGCGCGACCCCACACCGTCCAAGGGCCTCCGCCAGCCGGGACCACCCTGCGGCCCCAAACTCCGGGGCCCTTTTCCTTCTGCCCTTGTCTTACCCTTGTCCCACCCTGCAAACCCGAGCGCCAGGTCTCCATCACTGCACTTGGGTGCAGGGTCACCTGCTCACTGGCGCGGGCCGAGGCAGACCTGGGTCCAGAGCTCGGCTTGGCCCTGCCCGTCCTGTCCTCACGGGGTCCTCCCCAACACAGCACCCAGCGGGGGGCCCTTTAGGTGCTGGCCGGAGCCAATCGACACACTGAACTCGGGACCGATGGACGTGAGAACTCTCCGCAGCTGCGGCCCGTGATCCTCCCGCACCCAGAGCCACCGGCGCCTCGGAAGCAGCCGGGAGACCGTGGGCTTTGTGGGCGTCCGAAGGAGGGAGGATGACAATGATGGCCAGTGGTGATTCATTGTCTTTTGAGCAAGAAGGAAACCAGGGAGGGCACGGAAGTTTCCGGTGCAAACAGCTGCTCCTTCGAGGTCCCCGCCCGGCAGGTGGCCGCGAGGAGGCGGCGGAGCATTCCCGGCTGAGTCAGCTGCCATCCTGAAAAGCAGAACGGCACCGCCGGGCCGCGCGGCCTCCGCTCGGAACGTCGGAGCTGCACCCCTGAACTTCGAAGCCCTTGCTGACGGCAGGAACCCTTGAGGCTGAATTTCGAAGGTGTCGTCAGCCTCAAAGGCCGGGAAGTTGGGGTCTCACCGGTGGGGCCTGGCTGAGGCGCTTGCCGTGGCAACGGAGACCTCTGGCAGGAACCCACCGGGAGTCTGGCAGGACTGCTGATCCCAGGAGCTCCTCGTGCACCGGAAAGCCCACTCTGTGCTCTGGTGTCGCAGACCACCACAGAACCCTGGTTGGCACGGGCCGCCGGGGAAGGACGGTGCCCATGGGGGCCCCACGGTCCCTCCCTGTGTCTGTGTGACAACTCCACTGTCCTGGCTTCATCCGGCGTTCCACACGAGCTGCGGGAATGATGAGGGTGCACGGCCCTGGTCCTTAGCCGGCGCAGCCGATGCATCGGGCGCACTGTGCGTGGGGCGGAGCTGAGTCACTGTCCTTCCGAGACCCCCTTCAGGCAAACGTCGGCTGCACCCTCGGGGGGACTGTGGGTCTCCCGTGCACCTTCGGCCTGGGCAGAAGGATAGCCCTTCGGAGCCATGGGCAGGGGTGGGGGGAGTTCCCGGTGACCGGGAGCAGCCAGGACCTTGTTGGAGGACGGAGCCCAAGTTGTGGGCGGCTCCCCAGACAGCACAGCCGGCATGCTGGTGACCTCGTGGGGACGCCGGGGCCCAGGGCTGCCCAGGGGATGCGCACAGTGAGCCAGCACTTCTTGCAGCCTGTGATCTGCGCTGGACACCAAGGAAGATGGACAGAGACGATGACCTTTGTCCTCAGGTTCACAGTGCAGCTAGGGTGACCACCTCCAGGGATGGGGCAGGCCCACCGTTGTCAGGGCCCGTGGCGGGGTGCAGGTTGCGGGGTGACTGCAGAGCAAGCCTCAGGGAGGGGGGCGGGAGAGGCAGCCCTTGTCTCTGGCTGCAGAGCTCTCAGAAGGTCCTGGGTTCGGAAGTGCAGGAAGTCGTGTTTACTCCTCTCCATTACAATGTGTCTGCATCACTAAGTTCTCCCTTGAGAGCACATCCTGCAGGACGGGGGGCCATCACTGACCACAGCTCGGCACACCGCGTCGGTCACCTCGGAGCTGCGCGGTGAGGTCTCCGAGGACGCGAGCGGCGCGGTCGAGGGCGGGAGGCGGTGGCAGCACCGAGGTTGTCAGGCATCCAGTGGGGACGCGCCGCCCTCGGGCCTCTGGGCAGAGGTCAGAGGAGTGACGGTCCTGCGGCCGTTCTCGACCGGCTCAGCAGTCACCCCACGTGGGTGCGCGTGTGCATGCGTGTGGGCATGCGTGTGGCGTCCCTCAGATGGAAACGTCACCCGAGCGTCCCTGGAGAGCCCGTAGGAGGAGGTGAGGCCGGGACTCAGGACGCGCCCAGCGAGGGGGCTGCCAACGGAGCCCCCACACCGGGGAAAGGCCATGGACCCCATGTGGCTTTGGCCCCTGTCACAGGAGGATGGAGGGTCCCTGTTTCCTACCGGGGACGGCGCAGCCCCACCCCCGCCTCTCCTCTGGACGCACTAGGGGCCCAGGACACGGGACCGGCCCCCTCGGCAGGCACCCGCCCGCCCCCGCAACACCGTCGGATGTGCTGTTCGTGGGGAGAATGTCTGAGCACAGCCGCTCTGCTGACCGAGTGAGGCCCCGCCCACAGCCGGCGGCACAGGCCGGGACCCAAAGCAGCTCCTTCTCTGCCAAACCTGCTTCTATAACAAAGCGGCCTGAACGAACCTGCTGGGGACCCAGGGTGGGGGGTCGCAGGGACACTGACCACCGGGACCCATGCTCCCCGGCTGCCCCCACACGTGCCCCCTAAACACCCTGCTCGTCACATTCAACACCCGCCCTGCGCCGGTGGTTCTCACCCCAAGAGTAAGACACGCTCCGTTCAGAAAACGCAAATGAGCGAATAAAAGCTCAAACAGAAGCCCGGTTCCTCCACCGCAAGGGGAGGCCCAGCCAGCGGGTCTGTGGGAGCCCGAAGCCTTTCGGGACTTGCTCCTTCTCTGCTTGCACTCGCCGCCGAGGGCCCCGCTTCCGTGACCGCACTCTGCAGCCGTCGCCCGCGGTGATGCCACACAGGCTGCCGGAGACTGTGCGCCCGGTCTTCACCGATCTGCCAGGCTCCACAGCCCCCGAGGAGCAGGAGACCGGCCCTCCCCAGGGAGGCCGGCCCTGGCCAGAGTCTCCCTCCGTGTTTTGTCCCGTCTGCAAAGTAATTGGCCTTCGCCCCTCCCGGAGGCCTAATGAACCATTCCTCTTTCTCCGGGGCTTTGTGCCTGTCCTCGGCCTGGCCCCCGACCACTAATTACGGTCCCCAAATAACCGGCAGCCCGCCCTTTGTGTGCGGGCCTGGCGGCCGCCGCGCCACTCCAACTGCCCCTTGAAAGGTGCAGAGAGGGTGTCTGAAGTCTTTGTAGTCTCGGCCTTTCTTCTGGCAGAATTTGGGGGTGACAGGTCTTTTCTCCCAGAGTGGCCCCCGCCCCCCAATCTCCCCCCATCCGACGGAGGTTTGAGAAGGGAGACACCCGCGTTGTGTGTGTGGATGGGTCTCCGCCCCCAGAACCCTGTTCAGCTAATTTTGCAGAACGTGGTCTGAGGCAGAATAAAACTCTGAGGCTCTGCAGAGAGAGCCCAGGCTGGCTGGGCGCGCGGCAGGGAGGCAGGCAGCTGCACAGACACGGCGGCGGCGGTGGGACCCCACATGGAGGGCACCCCGTTTTCTTAGTCTGGCAGCGCCGGCTGCCTGGGCCGAAGCCAACAGGGCACTGCCCCGGGGTCAGGGGGCGGGGATGGCCGGTGCCCGGCGGTGCCCACTGGGCGTGCGTGTGCCAGGGGCAGGCCCGAGGGGCACAGGGCCCACGTCTGTGTTTCTGTGGCAGCGAATCCGTGCCCACCTGGCGCAGGCCCTGGTGGTTTCCCTGTCCTGATGAACAAGATGGCGCTGGGTGTCTTTAAATCATGGGGCACAAGCTTCAGAGGTTGGATTTGCTTGTGACTGAGTGTTTACATCCAGGGCACTGTCCCAAACCCTGCCCCCTGGTAGGGGGCATTCTCCTTGCTGAAGACCGGGGTCATCCATCAGGGTTCCACCTGACCCTCGGAGCCCCCTCAGGGGCAGGGGTTGGGGCCTGACCTGGGTCCCGACTTCCCAGGCCACCCTCCGAGGGACCTCTGCTCCTGTCTGCAAACCAGGGACTCGCCGGGAGCCCTGGCCCAGCGCGAGGACCCAGCTCGCTGTGCCTGAGTGGGCGCCCCCCTCCCCAGGGAGGCCAACGGCGGGGGGGGCGGCCAAGTCCTTCCCGCCCCCCCCGTGGGTGGAGCAGACCCGAGGCTGCCTCGGGCCTGTTTTCTCCGCCCGGACACTGCAGGTGTCCTTCTCCTGCAGCGGTGACGCCTCCCACACCCGCCTCCCAGGGGAGCCGCATCGTCCTCGCTGCCGCTGCTCCCCGGGGAGGGGCCTGTGGGGTCTTAAGACCCTAAGTCGTTTACCAGGAGAGACAAAAGGGCAGTCCCTGGAGAATGAAGCGTCCACCTCAGCAGCGCGACGGCGTTTGTTTAATCCTCACACAGATACTTTTTTTATGGATTTGAGAGAGACAGTGATCGGCTGCCTGCCATACGCACCCTGACCGGGAATCAAACCCACAACCGTTCGGTGCGCAGGACGACGCTCCAACCCCCGGAGCCACCCGGCTGGGCCGAGGCCGCCTCTTACCTGCGTGGGACAGCTGCCCCGAAAGGCCCGCCCTCCCTCGGGTCCCCCCGGCACCAGGCAGCGTCCTCTTCTCACAGGGAAGCGTACGAGAAACGCACGTGGCCCCTAGACTCTCTCCGCTCTGAAGTCACCGCAGTGCCTGGGCCTGTTTGTGTCTCTGAGGCTCCAGAGACCTTGGGCGGGTTCTACACACACACACACACACACACACACACACACACACACACACTCCTTGTGGAACGGCCTCTGAGCCCCGAGCCCCCGGGCGTGGGCAGGGAGGCAGCGGAGCTCGGCGTGCTTCCTTCCTCTCGCTTTTCCCTCTGGTCGCAGACGCCTGCCCTCTGCACGTGGCCGTCACCTCCCGCCCTCCGTCCCCGGAGGCCCAGAGTCATCCTCCGGCCTCCGAGAGCAGCTGCTCCACCCCCCCCCCGGGGGTGGGGGCAGTGCAGGGTGCATCCCTGGACCCTGCGGGAGGGGGCTTGGGGCCACGGCACGTGTGAGAGCCATGGGTGGGCGAGGCCGAGGACGCTCGGGGACCGGACGGAAGCCTCGGCAGGCCTGGCCCCGAGACCTCTCCTTGAGCCCAGACGCGTTGCCTTTGGCGTCTGGTCAGAGAAGCAAACCCTTCCATCAGCCACGGGCTTTCCCCCCACACACAAGCTTCTGTTCATTGTCTCCTGTGCGGGCGTTTATCAGTTTGGCGTTATCTGAGGGGAAAATAGAAGAATCGAAAAGGGTTTTTTTTTTTCTTGAACACTCCGAGTGGTGCCGGTTCCCGAATTTCAGTAACAACGCAAACCCCTCCCCCACTCCACGGCCTGTTGCAGCAGCAAAGGGAAAGGGCCCAACCCGGCCAGCATGGCGCGCGCTCCGAGGGGCACCCGGTGGGACCGCAGAGTCGGGACCTGTGTGTCGCGTCGGTGTATCTGTGTGTGTCAGGCCACAGGGCGAATTTCCCACCCGCACGGTGGCTCTGGGGTGGAGCAGGTGGGGGCCAAGGAGCCGGAGGCCGGGGGAGGGCGGGCGCTGACCCTCGTGTCCCCGTCTCTTCCAGGAGCTGTGCCGCCAGCGCATGGCCGTGCGCACATCTGACCGCCCCGAGGCTGCGCATGCCTCCCGCGTCAACAGCGTGTCCTCGCAGCTCAGCGACGGGCCGCTGCCCAGCCCGTCCGCACGGAGCAGCACCTCGTCCTGGTCCGAGGAGCCCGTGCCGCCCAACATGGACATCTCCACCGGCCACATGGTCCTGGTAAGGCCCGCGCCCGCGTCCGCCTTCCCACCCGCCCGCGCGCCGCCGCACCGCTGTCCCGGCCCCGCCCCCACAAGCAGCCTCCGCACAGCCTGTCGAGGGCAGCAGCGATGGCTCGGTGACCGAACCTGGGCCTGGACCCGACTTAGGGTTCCGCCACTAGGTCCCCGAGTGTGAATGGCCAGCGTGCACCCGGGGCCGCCTCTTCTCCTGCCCCAAGTGCCGACCCGCGCCCCCCATCGGGGAGGTTCCGCGGGGTTCAGAGGCGGGGAGGACGTGGATCCGCACCTACGGTGCGCGCGGCTCTCAGCCTCTGACTCGGAGACGGCGCTGACCCCTCCCCCGTGTCTGCTCGGCGCCGTCTGGGTAAATCGATGTCGCTCACGCGCTGCGCGCACAGTTGACAGTGACGCTGGGTGGACGAGCGCAGGGAGCCAGCCCGGCCTAGAGGCCTGGGGGCCGTGGGCCTCCGCGCAGGGCGGACCTGCCCCGGTCGGCCCCATCCTGCCCGGCCGCATCTCTGCGTCCGAGTTTTATCAAGAAAGACTCTCGATCTGAACTTGGCCCTTCCTGCTGCGTCCCCCCCAGGGCGCACGCCTGGCTCACCGGTCCTGGGTGCCAGCTCCCGCCTGTGCGGTGCTTGTAGATCGGGAACAAGCCTGCGGCTGCGCCCTGCATCAGTGCACAGGACGGGGGGCAGAGCTCCACGTGGGGGCAGCGCCCTCCCAGTCAGGTGGCCCCCGGGCTCCCCCTTCCCCAGGACACGGTGTGAAGGCTGCAGGCAGCTGTGTCGCTGCAAAATTTATTCTCTGCGCAAACTTCTCTGACGGGTTTGTTTGATAGCAACCCAGACGGTGGACTGAAACCGTGACCCGCCAGGGCTGCGGTGCATCTGGCTGCGGTAACACCACCAGGGACGTTCGGGTCTCACTGTCCTGGGGGCCAGAAGCCCAGGGTCCAGGCGCCAGCAGATCCAGAATCCAGGGAGGGCGCCTTGCCGCTGCACCCCGTGGCAGGAGGGGGGAGGGGCTCTGTGGGGTCCCTTTCACAGGGTGCCAAGCCTATCACCAGGCTGCACCCCATGATGGAATTGCCCCAAAGGCCCCCCCACCAGATGCCATCCCTCAGGGGTTAGGTCTCAACCTATGAATTTGGGGGACGCAGAGACCTTCAGCCTGAAGCAGCCAGGAAACCATGTTTTCCGTCTGAAGTCTGACCGCAGAGCCCCACGACGGAGCCGGGGTTGGCCTGGGGACCCCGGTGGGGCTGGGGTGCACCAGGGCCATCAGCCTTCCCCTGCCCAAGTCCGAGGGGCCAGAGTTGTGCCTCGTCAGACCCTTCCAGACCAGACGCAGACGGACGGCCCCGGAGAACCAGGAACGAGGCACAGCCGCCCCAGCTCTCCTGACCGGCTGAGCTGGAAACAGCACAGGTTTGCCCTCCGTTCCCGGTCACGGGCCACCCTGGGCGGGGAGGACGCCCGTGGCAAGGCCGCCTGCCCGTCTCGCTCCTCCTGTGGCGCGTCGGTGGCCGGATAGCGAAGCAACTCCGTCATTTCAACCACATCCGTCCCTTGGAGAAAAGGAGACTCATCCGGAAGTTCAGACATCGAGCGAGACTCCGCATCGGGCCAAGTTCGTGCTTCCGGCGAGTCGGCCCGGGGGCCGGTGCGTTCAGAGAGCTTCTCTGGTCTGCTGGTGTTTTTATATCTCAGGACATGAGTCACAGGTTTTGGTCGTTTGGGTTTTTTGGTTTTCTTTTTTTCCATTTTTAGATAGAGGCAGGGGAGAAAGGGAGAGAAACATCAACGTGTGGTTGCCTCTCATGCGCCCCCTACTGGGGACCTGGCCCACAACCCAGGCATGTTCCAGGACTGGGAATCAAACCAGCAACCCTTTGCTTCGCAGGCCGGTGCTCAGTCCACTGAGCCGCACCAGCCAGGGCCTGAGGCACAGTTTGATGGGGTCTCACATCCAGGCAGGACATGGAAAGACCATACTCTTCACACAAAAGTGTGGTTTGGCGCCCACACCAAGAAAACAAAGGCAGCGGTTAAACCTCCGAGGAAATGTGCCAACCACGGCGCTGGTGAGCCGTGTCGCTGCAAAATCCATTCTCTGTGCGAGCTTCCCTGACCGGTTGGCTCGATAGCAGCCCAGGCGTCAGCGCTGGGCCTCGAGGGTGCACCCTCGCTCGGGAGTCCTGACCAGCTGCCCTCCGTCCACCTTGTAGACGGGCCCAGGGGCTGCGTCCCCGTCGCTCTCTCCACCGGCCTTTCCCCTGGAACGTGAGCCCCGTGCAGCGTCTCGCAAGACTCCTCACCCTCTCAACGCGCGTAAAACAGCCCGTCTTTCAGGCTCCGGCACTGGGGCCCGTGCGTGTGGGCGAGGCCCAGGCACGCCCGACCTCCCGGCCGCCTGGCGCATTAAGGCCCCGAGGATGACAATTCCCGGCGATCCGAAGCCCCACGGTGACCCGCCAGCGGACGAGGCGCCCTCCCTGAGCTGCAGGCTGGGGACTCAGAGGCCAGCAAGTGAAACACGCGGTCCAGCCGCTGCCGCCAGCATCCCGCAGGGCGGCCGTTCACCCTGAAGATGTGACGGAATCAACAGCGAAGCTGCTCACGCTGGGATGACGGGGGCAGCGGGGGCGGCGCCCACGGCCGGGGAGGAAGTGGCCAAGCCTGGAAAACGCAGCCGTCGCCAAGGCCCCTCAACGGTGTGCGAGGTGGGGACGTTTCCGTAGCTAAGGACAGAGGCGTTTTTACAGGAGTGAGGGGCGGAGGAGGTCACCCGCCACCCCGGAGTGCCCCGTCGGGGCGGGCCTGGTGAGGGGCCCTTCCTCACCCTGTCCCGGTGCGGGTACGCTCAGTTAGGTGCCGTGAGCTCGTGCCAGGAGGCCATGGTAACAGAACCTGCAAATGAACTCTCCTCCCTCGGAACGGGGACCGGCGACCAGCGAGGCTGAACCTGGGTGACGGCGAGAGGGCGCAGACCTCACGCAGGTTATGGAACCGCTGATGACACCAGCCCGTCGGAGCCAGGCCGCCTTCCTGGGGGAGGAGGCAGAGTGTCAGGCAACTGCAGGCAGGGACGTCATGACCGCGCTCCAGGGCCCCGGGCAGGTGGACCGGGCCCAGAGGCGCCGAGGTCTTGGGGGCTGAGAGCTGGCACCTTCACCCCCGGGGACGGTAAGAATGCCGTTCGCTCCTGGAGTGTGTGACGCCGAGGAGATGCTGAGTGTCAGCGATCACTCAGCAGTGGAGCAGCCGCTCTGCCAGGAAACGGCGAACGGGAACCATGCCAAGCGCCACGGCACCAGCGCAGACGGGAAACTGGGAAATGAGGCCACGACGTGGCGCCGCAGGGCCCAAGGCGCCCACGTCTCCCGGGGCCACACCGACACGGCAGAGGGCGTGACAGGCCCGTGGGGTGGAGCGTGTGGCCCCCGGGAGACGCGGACGCTGGCCCAGGACCACCTAAGACCTGCGCGCCTCCCGCCGCAGGATGGGCAGCTGCCCCAAGACATCGGCCCGCCTGCCCGGAGTCCACTTGGGGGCCTTCCCGTCTCCACGCTTGCGTCCAGATCCACCCGCCCCTGGGCCGCGTGCTCTCCCGCCGGCACCTGGCCCGTGCGTGTTTACGCTTATCCACAGCGGGAGTCGGTAGCCCCCCCGGCCAGCTCGGCTCCTTGCAGACGTGCGGCGGTCTCTTCCCAGGGGTGGCGAGTCGTCCCGGTGCCAAAGCGTGCCTGTCGGGGGCCTGCCCTTCCCTCCGGTTCCCTGACCTGGAAACCCAGCCCCTTGTCTGTCTGAGAGGACGGCGTTCGGCTCCTCACCGCACCCTTGCTGGCCCTGCTCTGAGAGCTGAGGGTGCGTCCGCGGAGCAGCTGACCTCCATGTCATGACGAGGGTGACAGGCCCCCGAGCGGTTGGCGCCACGGCCTCCTTCCGGCCCCTGCGCTGACGCGGGGCTGGGAGCACGTGGGTTCCCGTCACCGTGCAAGCCGCTCTTCCAGACACAGGACCCGCCGAGGTTTCCGCCTCGTGCTCCCGTGAGGCCGCTTCTCGCCTCCCGACATTTGCAGGAAGGGCCTCCGGTCAGTGAAACGCCTCAGGCGCCTCGGAGGAGATGCCCAGCCCCACACGCCGTGGAGCAGGCGGGTGTCTTTCCGCTGCAGGAAGCCGCAGGAAGCCTTCACACACCACGTCACGTGGGGTTCATGTTGGGGGTCCAGGGCTGCACTGAACCTCCAGAGCAGGAAGGTGGGGCCAGGACGACCGAGTCGGGGTGACGGGGCCGTGCAGGCGTGAGCATCCCGACCCTGATGCGCGGGACGGGGGGTGGCTGCTGTCGGCCCAGGAACCAGCGTGGACGGTTGGCGGGAGCCACGCAGGCGAACTCGGTCTGACCTCTCACAGCTGCGGCCAGGGGCCCTAACCCGGGGCACAGGCCGTACTGCCCGAGGCTCCAGCAGCTTTTCTGGAGCCTCCCGGTCTCTCCAGACCCTTCCCCAACTACCAACTTTCTCCCCCGGCAACCACCCCCGAGGCCTAGTCACACCTGCCACTGAGAGGTGCTCGGGGTGGAAGCCAGCCAGATCCTGCCTCCCGCTGCTCCCGGCTTCTGCCGCTCCGGGGAGACCCCGTCACTTCTGTGAGGCACTGCGTGTGCAGGGCCTCGTGTCTGCCTGCAGCCAGCGATCGGGGAGCAGTGGGGCCCCGCCCCTCCGCCCTCACCCTCGAGGAGGCATCCGTCCAGCGGTCTCCAAAGCGAGCAAGTCCAGAGTCCCAGCCCTGAATTTGGCATATTTTCCTTTCTTTTTTAAAGATTTTATTTATCCATTGTATTTTTAAAGAGGTAAAGGGAAGGAGAAAGAGGGAGAGAAACATCCATGTGTGGTTGCCTCTCGTGCGCCCCCTACTGGGGACCTGGCTGGCAACCCAGGCATGTGCCCCGACTGGGAATCGAACCAGCGACCCTTTGGTTCACAGGCTGGCACTCAGTCCACTGGGCCCCACCAGCCAAGCAAGAATCCGGTGCCTTTTCAAAAGCACGTTTCCCGTGACCAGAATTCTCCACCATATGGCCCACGTACCCCTCGCATTGCGTGCGAGATGCGCCCGTGTCACGGTCCGTGTGTGCCGTCTCCCGGCTTCTTCTGCGAAGGCTGAGCTGCCCTGACCCCCTCTTTCCCCACTTGTTGGGCAGTAGCAGTTCCGTAAGCACGGTGATGATCTCAGCAGTGAGATCTTTCACGAGACTGAAGCAAACATCTCTGCCCGGCTCCGAGATAAACCTGGGACCCGGCCTCCGGCCTCCACCGCCTCCCTCCAGCCTGCAGGTTGCCGCTGCCCCAAATTCCCTTGTTCTTAACCCTTAAATTAACCGCTCGTGAAGTCAGCACCCGTTCACGTCAACTCTCGTTCTAACAGGTGTTTCCCTTTGCCTCCACTTCTCCTCGCCTCCCAGTTCTTCGTTCGGAGTGAAAAATTTCTCTCCTGAAAGACGGGGCCCGGCACAAATAACGCCCCTTTTTTACTACGAAGACTTTTCTTACAAAATCACAAGCATGTCATTCTGTGACAGCACAGTATCACACTCAGGCACACCACATGACACCTTAGGCGAAGCGTTCACATGGAAACCATACGTTAAGACACCCATGTTCTTACCCCACCGACCACGCTCACCAGGCGTGACTTCTGCCGGGCCCTGGGGTTCCGCCTTTCAGTCGGAAGGGCTCCCCGTCTTTGTCTGAGAATGTCTTCAGTCAGTCCCGGCGCTCGCAGCAGGTTAGCCGAGAACCAAATTCTGGTCACTCGGCTCTGCTCACTGCAAGGATGCTCCCTTCTTGCCTTTGAGGCCCCCGCTCTCGTGAAGGCCGTTTCCTGCTGTTCCCTTCCGGGTCCTCCCCGCTGTCTTCTGAATCCTGCCCCTTGTTCGGGGATTTCCCCGGGCCCTGCACTGGACCGATGTTACTTTTATTTTTGCTCCCATCTCCCCGTGATTTCCGAACGGGAAGATCCCCGTCTTCCGTCAATTCCGAAAAACGGCACACGATTCCCAAAGTCAACGACCCTCCCCCGCAGCCTCGCGGTTCCCCTCCCCCGGAGGGCGTGGGGCGTTCCGGGCACTTCCCGCGTGAGAGCTCGTGGGGATGGATTTGCTCTCCCGTGTCCCCCGCCGACCCTTTCACCGAGAGCGAGGTCACCTGCTGTACGTGGGGCCCGGCACCCCGCTCCCACCTCCTGAAAGGCCAGCGAAGGCCAAGGCCCCGCCCCGCCCCCGAGGATCTGTGCATCTCTGAGTCACAACATTCTTCGCGTCTCTGGGAACGTAGGTTCACTGCGCATCCGACAAGAGAGACCTCCAGGTGCAGGGTGAGCCGCGGTTCGCCGCCCTGAGGAGCACATCTAAGAGCCGACTCCGGGTCCTGTGCAGGAAACAAAGACCCTCACAGGTGGTGGAAGAAGGCCAGGCAGCCACCTCACCCGGCGGGCCCCTCCTCCCTTCCTGCCTGCGGCAGGGGGTTACCTCACCTCAGGAGCCACCCGCATGCCTGGGTGTCCAAAATGAGCCCCGGTCAGCTGGCAGGTGGGCAACTGAATGGACCCTGCATGCTGACAGCCAGTGGCCGGGAAGAAATTCCAGGTGGCACGCAGGTTGCGGTGCAATAAAGGCCCCGGTGGGGAGGGGCAGGCTCCAGGCTCCATCGCTGCCTGGGGCTGGCAAGGAGGAGCCCAGGGCACGGTCATCCCCAGCCGCCCCCTCGTCACCCATCAACCCTCAGGAACACGAGGGCGCGTCATCCGGCCGTCCACCACGTGACTGACCAGAGAACAAAGAAAAGTGAAGAAAATGGTGAAAAGTACCTGATTGTCTTATCTCTAACTTTTCACCCTCGAAGGTGAAAATAGTTTCGATAGATCAACTCTCTCCCCTCTTCTCCTTCAAACTCAAACTTCAAAGTGAGGTTGATGCTCTACATAAATGTTCTGTTCGTACGAAATGTTGATGTTCGTAAATGTAGAGCATCAACCTCATTTCCAAGCAGCTGGAGGAGGAAGGTTCGCCGGCCAGCTCTTGGTTATTGTGGCTGGCGCTTGAATCCGCGTTTTCCTGCTTTCTACTGGCCTTTATTAGAACATTTTACTTATTCATTCTAGAAGGAAGGGAAGGGAGGGAGTAAGACAGGGAGAGAAACATCAGTGTGAGAGAGAACCATCGATCGGCTGCAATCAGGGGCCTGGCCCGCCACCCAGGCCTGTGCCCCGACCGGGAATCGAACCCACCACCTTTGCTTCGTGGACAACACCCAACCCGCTGAGCCACGCTGGCCAGGGCTCCGCTGGCATTTTCGCTGTCTTGCTGCCAGCGGGAAGGTCCCGGAACACAAGCTCCGACCTCCGAGCTTCCTTCCCTCTCAGCAAGTCCATTGGCGGGGAGAGAAGACCCGTTTCCGAGTCTTGTGGGAGCTTCTCCGGTGTCGGCCGCATTTCCCTCCCCCACATTCTCGCCTTATTGCTCGTGAGCACACAGCCCGCCGGTTTCAGGAAATTAAAAACCAACCTACTCTAATTCCAGTGAGCGCTTTTAGAATTTCTGCAAATATTTTCTAATGTGTTTGGCAGCCAGCGTTTCCCATCGGGATTCGCGAGGGAAAATGCCCGTCTACGCCGCTGTCCTAGGTAACCTCACCGCCCTCGCGGGAATTCTTTATTCCCCCTAAAAACTTCATCAGAAAATCATAATGAGCACGTCGCCGCCCGGAACATAAAAGGCTGCTGCTAAGAAAAGATCCCCGCTTGACAATAGCGAGAAGCTGCCTGCGTTGCCGGGCAACCGCCCGCCTCTTGCCTCCTCCTGAAAGCTTCCCTGTTAGAAGGGCTGGCGTCATCGTCACCCAGAGGAAAGCGTCTTCCCTGGGCTTCTCCTGTCGCATCGGGACGGAGAAGGGTTGGGGGGTTTTGAGAGAATCTGCTCCCGCGAGGGAGGCTGGGGGTTGACCGGTTGAATTTGGTGGGTGACCGTCTGTGGGGTAGGGGTGGACGGATGGCCGGTTAACACATGAATCGCTGGTGCACGCACACGTTGAGAAATGGTCATTTTAAACCTGCTTGGGAAGCGGATCCTAAAGAAACCGGCTCCGCCCGCATCACCCGAGGCCAGTGGGGACGTCACAGTGCAGATTTCGCCTGCCCCGCCCCCCATGCCAGGGGTGGGAGGGGCAGCTGCTCTTGGGGGGGGGGGGCTATTTTTCTCCCAGAATTTTTAATGTCTTAGAGACCCCGGGTTTGGTGTCTTGGGGCTGCGCTTCCACGACTGCCCCCCTACATCCCGGCCCTTCCCGTCCACTCCCTGGAGTCCGAGGGGGCTGCACACCAGCGCCGTTTCCAAGGAACTCCGGCTTCAGGTGGTTGAGGCCGGAATCAAACTCCTACTTTCCCCGTGAATAGGGACGCCGTACGAATTGATGCTCATAAAATTGGCTGCACCACAAATGTTCGCAAAGATAATCTGTAAAAAGTCGACGGAAACGGGGCTCTGGCCAGTCACACCCGTCCAGTGTCTCTTCCACATCAGAGCCTCGGAAACGTCCACTTTCCCCGTAAAGGTCAGCGGTAGCTTCTGCGCTGGACGTTCGTGGGCAAACTCGACGGGACAAGTGGAACGAGAGGGTTCGTTACCGCCAGGCGCAGAGGGAGACAAGGGTGCGGGCGGCAGGAGGGTGGTCAGTCCCCCGGGGGGGGGGAGGACTGGTTTACCTCCGCGTCTTCCACGTGGCTTCCTCTGCGCTCCCCACTGTCTCCCGTCCGTGCGGACGACCAGGTCACCGGCAGCACCCAGACACCTCCCACGCAACGTGCTCTTTGAGGCTCGGCCAGTTCGGGAGTTGAAAGGCCAGGGGTGGCGAGCTTAAACTTTCAAAAGGCAGAGATGAGGTGAAATGTCACAAAACCCGATGAAGTTTCCTTCAGACTTGCACTAACTGACCTAGCTGCAGGCTGATATTTAAAATCGCCACCTGCCCTGGCTGGTGTGGCTCAAAGAATTGAGGGCCGGCCTGCGAACCAAAGGGTCGCCTGTTCGATTCCCAGTCAGGGCACGTGCCTGGGCTGTAGGCCAGGTCCCCAGTGGGGGGCGTGCGGGAAGCAACCACACATTGATGTTCCGTTTCCTCTCTCCTTTCTTTCCCTTCTCTACAAATGAATAAATAAAATCTGTTTTTTTAAAAAAAGAAGTAAAATCGCCACCTTGTCGGTAACCGCGGGCTCTTCATTGTCTGCGGGCCCCGTTACAAAAGGAAGAAAAACAGACAAGACGTGCTGGGTACAGGCAGGTGGTCGGGGTGACCGGTGGTCCTTTCATTAACATATTTCCCTTATTAACTGTATAATTAATTGTACGTAGCCCGGGGAAGCTATGGAAATTGCGTTTTGAGATGGATCAAAGCTGACTTATGCTGCCGACGTCCGCGCAATTTGCCGTTAATGAAGCCGGGATGGGAGCCTCCAATCTATAATTATTCCCCGCTCGCTGAATGACAAGCAAAGAATTTTATCAGCAGACTTTTAAATGAAAGGGGATTAGCAGCTAATGCGGAAATTGTTCATCTTCCTAATGAAAATAACTCTGAAGAAAATGTGTCGTGGAAGGAGAGGTTTGACGAGCGCATTCGCCATTAAAATGGCCATTTTCTGGTCCCCCATACGAACGTGTCCACGTCTGCCAGCCGGGCACGAATACCCCCGAAAGGGGATGAATATTTTACAGGCTCCGGAGCGGCTCGTGCGTCCCGGGAGTGGGCCGTGCGGATTCCCAGGCAGCCCAGTGGAGGCGACGGAGTCTAAGTAACAGCCAAGGCTGATGAAGAAAGTGTGAATGCCTGGGAATATTCCAGAAGAAGTTAAAATTTGCTATTAGCATAGAAATCTGCCTTCTGCCTCTTCTGGGCACCTGTTTAAGACCAGACAGCAGCCCTGGCCGGGTGGGCCCATGGTTGGAGCGTCGTCCCAGACACCAAGCCCTCGTGGGTTCTCCGGGTCAGGGCACACGCCCACGTTGCAGGTGTGACCCCCGATTGTGGCAGGTATGAGAGACAACCGATCGATGTTTCTCTCTCTCTCTCTCTCAAAATCGACAAACATATCCTGGGGTGAGGATTCTAACAAATACTGTTAAAGAAAACCACTGAACGAAGCCCTGGTATCCATGTGTCCAAAGAGGTTCCACGTGGCGTCGCTGACGTGGCTCAGCCTCACCTGCGTTTCCAGTGGCCCTGACGGCCACCCTAACCCTCATGTCCGACACGGAGGCCACGACAGATGGCTACCGACCACCTGGGCTGCGCCGGGCTCTCCGTCCGACAGCGGAGAGACCGCAGGGACCAAATGGGGGCGTTTGGGGAGCGCCTTGAAGTGCAGCTTTTGTTTACTTCTTTGTCCTGATTTTTCCCACGGAGTTGAGGGCGGGAACTGAACGCCAAGTTTACGGCTGCCTCTGGCTAGAGCGCTGTGTCGCTGTGAACAGGGGCGAGGCAACGTTCCGGCTCCCAGAAGCTCCGGAAGCTTGACCTGGCAGGGTCGGGTCATCTAGGGACTTTGCAGGTGTGTTCCGGGCCACAGCCGGCTGGAGCCACGGGCTACTGGTGGCCATGGCTGGGCCCAGGGCCCTGCCGTAGGTCCTCCCTAGGTTTTGGGCTCCCACCACATGGCCCCCAAGGAGCTGGTAATAACAGAGTGCAGATGCCCCGTTCATTGCTTAGAAATTCTTGTTTTCTGCCCTGGCCAAGTAGCTCAGTTGGTTGGAGGTCATCGGATGTATGACCCCAAGGTGGCAGGTTCGATCCCCTGTCAGGGCACATACAAGACCCAAGCAATGAGCGCACGAGTAAGTGCAACAATAAATCAGGGACTGTCTCTCTCACCCCTCCCCCTCCCTCCCTCCCTTCCTTCCTCTTCCTCTCTATAAAAATCAATAAATAAAAATTTAAGCCCTGGCCAGGTGGCTCAGTTGGTTAAAGCGTTGTCCTGCGCGCCAAAAGGTTGCAGGTTCAAAGTCTGGTCAGGGACATACTCGGTTTGGGGTTCAATCCCTCGTTGGGGCACGTATGGGAGGCAGCCAGTCAATGTTTCTCTCTATCCCTTCCTCTCTCTCTCTCTCTCAAGAAAAAAAAAATCAATAAAACCTATCCTCAGGCAAGGATTGAAAAAAATGTTTTCTAAATTTTTATTTTCTCAACCTGATGTCCGGTTGGTCTCTGTCTACGTGTGCCTCAGTGCATGGGGTCTCCTGCGGGCTGGGCCCCTCCCACGGACGTTTGTGTCCCTGGGACCCAGCCATGACCTTGTGGCAGCTCCCTGCCCAGGCCCGGCCCCCACCGGCCAGGTGTGAGCCCCCAGGGCTGCCCTTCCGACAGGCCGTGTGCTCGCTGCCGACGCTCACTCGCCCGCCCGCCTCTGCAGGTCCAGCCGCCTTGTCCGTGTAGCAGCCTGTCGCAGCCCCCCAAGCCGCCTCCGTTGCTTAGGGTCAAGCTGTTGCTGTTCAGTCTCCACGGCACTTTGGCAAACTTACCTTCCGTGAGATTCTGTGCGGTGGCCAAGATGACGGTGACCGCTGTCCGAGCGCTCTGTCCGCGTGACAAGAGCTGCTGGCCTCGCGGCGCGCTTTCCCGGTGTTCACGCAGGCTCTGCCTTCGGCGGGGACCTGGGCTGTGTTTGTGAGGGTCAGAGGTTGAGGCGACCGCTGGATGTCTGCAAACCAAGGGCTGGAGAAACGCAGGAGTATCGGGCGGCGCAGGCCGGACGGCGGGAGGAGCTGATCCCGTACAAACGGAAACTGCCCCCCCCCGGTGCCCCAGGACTCCCCCCCCCCCGCCTCCGCTCTGTCCCCTGACCTCAGCCGCTGGGCTTCGTGCGGATGGTCCCAGCTGGTGCCATCGATCCCGCCCGGGGCCAGTGACCTTTTAAAAGTGTCTTGATCGTCACGTGCCTCTTTGGCTTAAAACTCCCCTCGGCCTCCCGTCGCTCTTAAACGGAGCCCCCTTAGAGGCGACTGGACGCGGGGGGTGAGCACACAATACAGGGTGTGGGGCTCTGTGGTAAAGCTGCCCCCTGCCACTTACAGGGTGTTATTAACCAGAGTTACCCCGATCATGTAATTTTTTAATCCTCACCCGAGGATATGTTTGCTGATTTTAGAGGGAGTGAAAGGGGGGAGAGAGAGAAACATCGATGTGAGAGAGAAACAGATGCCTCCAGACCCACCCCCAACGGGGGATCGAACCCACCACCTTTTAGTGGGGGGATGCGCCAACCAACTGAACCACCAAGCCAGGGCCCAATAATGTAAATGTTTTTTAAAAAAACCTTAAGAGCCCCCAACCAGCAGGTGCGTTGTCCCCAAGAGCTGTGGCCCCTCGCCACGCCCTTGCCCCGCCCCCCGCTGGCCCCGCCCCCGCTGGCCCCGCCCCCGCTGGCCCCGCCCCTCCTCTGCGCTGGGAGCCCCTCCCCATCTTTCCAGGGGAGCTGAGCGCTCGGCTGTCCCCGGTCCCTTTGACACCACTTCTTGCTGCTGCGGCCCTGTGAGGCCGTCTGCCCCAATCACGGTTCCCACCTGTACTGACTGCGGCGGGTCCTCAGACGCAGAGCTCGGCCCGGCAGCGCGGTCCCGCAGCCCCTAGCACACGCGAGACGAGACGCTTCGTAAAACCAGTCCGGTGAACCACTACGAGAGTAAAACCAGCGCGGGGGGCTCTCCCCGCGCCCACCCGCGATCGCAGGAGGCCCCGGGCTCCGCTGGCCACGCCCCGCGAGCCGCCTTCGCCCCGACTTTCACTGCTGACAGTTGTCCAGTGAGGGAACACGTGGCGTTCCCTCCCCTATTTCCATCGCTCCTAAGCGTTCGTCTTTGCTTTTCACCCATGTTCAGGCAACCTTAATTTTTAAGATGTTCCATCAGATCTGTGGATTCTGACAAAAAAATGGTTCACTCAGAACTCCTTGAGCTTCTCCATGGCGGTCGCCACTGCCTTTCCCCGTCCTTCCCACCGCAGCCCCCTCTCCCACGCGCCCAGCAGCGCCCGGCGGCCTCCCTCCCGCTTCGAAAGAGCAGGCGGTGAGGACGAAACCCCTCGCGCTGTCAGCTACTAATTAACATGTTCCTGGGGCGGAACACGAGGGGCTTCGGCGTTTTCCACCCGGCTGCCGTGGGGAGCGCAGGTCACTGATTTCCTGTAAATCTATGGGGCGAAAGTACGTGGAAGTCACAGCCCAGTGACCAGCCGCGGGAGCTCGGGCCCTGGGGCTCCGTCTGAGCAGCTCTCTGCCCTCCACGCGCACGGCCTGCCCCCCCCACCCCACGCCAGGCTGACCACTCGCTGACCGCAGGGAGTGTCACGGGGGCGTTCCGTCCCTGCTGAGGACCCTTCAACACGAAACCCAAACTGTGATAAAACCACAGCACCAGAGGCTTCCACTCAGTGAAGTTAGCTTCCCGACCTCCCGAGTCACCTGCGTGAAGAGTTGCCTTTCTCTGCCCGTCCACGGGACGCACCAGCCCCATCTCTCCCCACAGGGGAACTGGAGCCGCCGCCAGAGGCCTGCCCGGCAGGAGCCTTGAGAACTCGCTTCCTTTAGAGCGTCTGGGCGTTCGGTATCAGCGCGGCGCGTTTTCCCTCCTTTCTGTGCCTCACTTCTGTCGCTGGCGTTCGCGTGCAAACCTCCTCCGCCTAAACTGGGTGCGCGCCGGGGACTTTCCCCGGAAGGCTTGCCATCCGGACGCGCTGGAGCTCTTCTCCAGGGTTTGAACCGGGTGAGGTTTCTGACCCCGATCCTGCAGCACGCACGACAGCACGAGGGGTGGGGGTGCGGCTCTCACCAGGGCGAGGCAGTCGGGGGACGGTGTTCAGGCCGCACCGGCTTGCGAGCCTCCTCCTACTTGGTCTTCAAGGTCACGCAGCTCGCGCACCAGCAGTGCAGGGAGGGTCCGGAGGAGCGGCGTTGGCTCATATCCGTTGGTGGCGCCGACGGCGCTGCGACCTCGCTGCCTTCGCCGTTGTTGTCCGCGTTTTCCCCACGCCCCACGTCCCCGGGAGGCGGGGAGCCAGCCGCCCCCCTGGACGCGAGCGCATGCGGCCCGGGGAAGCTCCTCCTCGGAAGCAGGCGTCCCTGGGAGCAAGGTCCACACCGCGAGGAGACAAGACCACGTGGACGTCCCCTCGCCCTTCCTGATCTCCCGGGTCCTCCCTGCGCTTCCTCCGGCTTTTCTAAACGGCTTGCTTTTCCCAAGTAAACGCCCTGGTGACGTCGCGGGGAGCACCCTCGAGGTGGCCTTTCCGAGTCTGAAGTTTTGGCCTTTATTTTTTTTTTCTGTTTCCATCTGCCCCGCGTTTTGAGTTCCGGGTCTGCAGCGCAAAGCAGAGCCATGCCTGCGTCACCCCCCAGGGAGCCCGGCGGTCCGGTGCCGGGAGGGCCGTGGGCAGGTGCCCAGGGACAAGTGGACGGGGTCTGGGCCGAGTTCCCCTTGGCCGTTAATTGCCGTTGGCCTCAGGCGGCCATCTAAACACGGTCCTCCCTGAGTGAGCAAACCTGCCCTCTGACCTTCCGGGCACGTCTGTCCTCCCCGGGGTTTGAACACACCACGTTGGAGTTCGGGCATCTGAACAGGCAAGCTGCGTGGCGTTCCTGAAAAACGCCTCGGTCGTACCGGCCTGCTGGGGCCCCGCACACCTCCCCCCCCCCGGCCGTCTCTGGGTGCGTAGGTGCTCATCCGAGACGGCTGAGCCCGCCTGGCTTCTCCTTCCACCTGCTCTGACTTCTGCTTGGAGTTCAGACATCCCGCTGTTGGGACTGGAACGGTTAACTCGAGTGCTTCCCTTTAACACGTTCATGAGGACAGGTGACACCGTCTTTTTAGAGAAAAAAGTCGCCCTCTCCCTGATGGCAGCAGAAGCCGCTGACGGTCCGCCCTCTCGACGGCCCGGGCCTAACTCCACCCGATCCAAGCGCCGACCTCCTGTGCTCGCAGGGAGGGCGGTGCGGCGGGCGTGCCGATCACACCCGTCAACGGAAGGACGTGGCGTGGGAAGGCTATCGGGGCAGAGGAAGGAGACAGCCGGGTCTTCGGAGGCCCCCACGCTCGTGAACATGCCTCTCCACGCGGGCAGAAGTGGATGTCGGGAAAGGAAGCTTTACGGGGACAGTTTCTGCTTGTTTCACAGCAGAGGACCCACGAAGCGTCAACGTCCCCGGAGACAGCGGACACCCTGCCTCGTGCCGGCGTGAGCGCTTCGCGCGCAGGGCCCGACGTGACGAGACCCAGCAGGTCCCGCTGGGCTGGGGTCTACGTGGTCTGCCGTCCCTCTGAGCATTAGCACTTTGTGAGGAGTCAGTGTGATTATTCTCTTTAATGACAATGAATCCAGTATCTCAGCCCACTGCTCCTAAGGGCAAGAGATGCTAAATTAACACACAGTTTCTATGACTTTCATTGATTGATTTGAGAGAGAGAGAGATCAATTTGTTGTTCCCCTTATTCATGCACTCATTGGTTGATTCTTGTATTTGCCCCGACCCGGTATTGAACCCACAACCTTGGCACATCGGGACGATGCTCTAACCCACTGAGCAGCCAGCCAGGACCTCTATGACTTTCATTGGAACTAAAATCGTGCCGCGCACCCCGGCTCTGGCCGGCCGCTCCGCATGGATTTGTGAGCGCCGTCGGCCTCTGGGACCCGTAAGGGGACCCCAGCACCGTGGGCTGGACGACCCGCCCATGTGTCGGAAGCCCGGCACCCTGGCGTGCAGAGGTGGGGCCGCAGCACCGCCTGCTGGCTCCAGGGGGTGGCCAGGTGTGGGATTAATGTGTGGGGCTGTTTCCTTAGTGACCCTGGAGGCTGATCTCGGTGTGGACACTGGTACACGGTGCCCGTGCCCCAGGCTCAGGTGACGATGTGACCTTGGGGCTGAGGCAGAAGCTCTGTCCACACTGGAGACGACCTGTGTTAGTCAGCAGCTTGCTTCCGCGGCCGCAGCCACCCCGGTCACAAGGCTGGCCCGAGACACCTGCCTCTGCAGACAGTAATAAATGGAAGAAACCAGCAGGAGGCGCAGTGACCTTCCGGAACCGCCCCTGATCCCTCCGTGCGGGAGGGCCCGCTCGGCAGGACAACAGGACGGAGAATCGGCTTCGTCTGCACCAGGGGAGACAGAGTTGTTAGGAGACCGGTGTCCCCGACAACGGGATGTGACGCCGGCACCTTGTCCAGATGCCCTGCCATTTATGTTTCTCACAACGGTCCCTCCATCTCCAGGGCCCTCCCGTCCTCGCCCCCCAAAGCCTGCGTCCGCGCTGCAGGGGTGGCTGGCCTTGGTGGGGGTGCAGTGCGCCGCACGTCCTGGTTGAAGGTGAATGTCCCGAAGGTAAATGACACCGTCAAGCGCAAGCGCCCGACACGCGGAGACCGGGTTCTGAACACCAAGGCGGTTCGTGGTTCTCCCACCCACGCAGCCTGGTGGGGAGGGGCGGGGCTAGAAGAGAAGGTGAGACGTGGGGGCTGGGAGGACAGAGTCCTTGGATCGGGTCAACATCTTGAAAAACAGCAAAAAGTCAAAGACATGCAGGCGCACCCGAGTGTGTCGTGAAATCGAACGCCAAGTGCCGGGAGGGTAACCGAGAGTGCGGGCTCCTGACGCGGAAACCCCGCCATTCCGCCCCCTCGAGCCTTTTCCCAGGGACGGTTGAGGTGTTGGCTGTGACTTCTTCGAGCATGTTGAGTCTAGGTCCTTGGAAAGAATCAGAATTCCAGGTCAGACCCCTCCCACTGAGGACGCATCCAGAGTCAGCGGGAATAAAACTTCCCTGCTGGCCTTTCTGAAAAGGTGCCTGGTCCCCGCCCCCTGCCCCCAACAGGACACCTTGCAGGGTCTCTTCTGTCGCCCCAAATCCAAGAGTGCGGAGAGCAACCCTGAACGGTGGAAGGCAGGCCTCCCGGTGCTCCTCGGGAGCCCGCTGAGGCGTCTGAGTGGATTTATCTGAGCTCTTCGCATCCATCAGCCCACTGGACCCCAGCACCGATGCTGAGGTGGGGTCTGCGTTCCCAGGATGCGGGGGTGGGGCGGCGGCCGGGCTGGACACTCCCGCCTGGGGCCAACTCCCTCGATGCTGCTCACTGCGCTGGCGATCCCTGGAGATCCCTGACTTAAAGCTCCAGTTCAGAGCCCAGGACGGGGCTGGGGAGCCCCACACACTGCTGTCAGCCGAGTCCCTCAGCACCGGGAGCCCCCCGCCCACTGGGAGGCCGGGTTCTGGGAACGCCCATCTCCTTGCACGCTGACACACTGATGTCGCACGTCCCCCGTGAGCGGCGCCAAGCGAGTGCCCGGGAGCTCGCTCATCCTGCGTCTGGGGCCGACCACGCAGACCTGACTCTGAGGGAGGTCAGACGTGGAGAAGCAGGACACTGGGGGCGAGAGCCGTCTCAACATCACTGTCCTCTGGACTCACCGCCGGCGCGAGGATGTGGCGCCTCCCAGAAAGGAAGCCACCGGCAGCGAGGCTGCGATGGAACATTCCAAAGTTCCGGGCCGCGTTCTTGGACAATTCCCCCAAGTTTCAGAAGATTCGAAGGCAAATTGGTTTGGATGCCCATCCGGAACATAAGATTTTTTTAAAATCTGTGATTCAAGTTACTGATGGAAATTTCCAGGTTACGAGCCCCCATCCGACAGTTTCTCCGTGCGCCCACAGCGCACACTAAGAAGGCGGGGCTCGGGGGGCCAGGGCAGGAAGACCAAACGGGGGGGCGGGCCACAGGCAGGTCCCCTCGGACTTGAGAGGAGGAGTTGCGTGGGCACAGACTCATCCCGGGAGGGTCCGAGTGAGCAGGCAGGCGGCAGTGACCAGAGCGGGGGAGGGCCAGTCCAAAAGCCAGGTGGGGAGGGGAGGGCTTACAGGACCGGAGAGTTGGGGGTTAGTAGCCTGCAGTCGGGACGAAGGCCAGGGCTCATCTGGGCTCCGCCGGCGGTGCCCAAAGTAGGTGACGTTTCGCACCAGAAATGCCAGCCTTGTTGCTGCGTGGAGGAGCCAGGAAGGGGCTGTGAGCAGGCTGCACATGGGCCCCGGCGAAGCCAGCATGTCAGACACTGACCGGCCTCGCTGACCCCCGACTGCGGGGCTGGGGGGTGGGTCGGGCAGGGGGGTCTTTGAGAGCCCAGGGAAGTGAGACCTCGGCAGGGCAGGAGGGTCGAAGGGTTCGGTTTTGCTGGCTCCGCCGGTGTGTGTTGCTGACCCCGGCACGGTTCAGGGTTTCGCACACGTCGGTGCGGCCCAGCACCTTGAATGTACCCCACCCGGTGGGCTCGGAAGAGCAGGCCGAGTACAGGAGAACGGCTTGTGTGCAGACAGACGGGACGAGGGACAGCCCCCCCGCCCCCCGAGACAGGCCCGCACTCCCGGCCGCGGGATGAAAATCCATGACACGCGAACACCCGCCTGCTCCCGGGGAGACACGGATGCTGGGGTCAGGGCTGGGGCGGCCCCGATTCCTTCGAGCCTCGTCACTGCGCACCCGAGGAAATGAGGTCTCTCTGCACAGGGTGACGGGGTGGCCCGCCCACCTCGGCTGCGGGGTCCCTTGCCTGGCCCCACCGGGCAGCTGGTCGGTGCTTGGCCCCGTCCTCAATGGTCTTGGGAGGGCCTGACCCCCACCCCTCGGGGGGGGGGGGCCGGTGTCTGTGAATTAGTCGTGATTTCAGTTGGATACACAAAATGGTTCCGAGCAGCGCGGTGTTTGGTGTTCGGTTCCAGCAGGACTTCAGACAATTATTGCAACAGTATCTGTCAGCGACAGCCGGTTCTCTGAGCGCACGGCTGGCCGGCCAAAGGCTGCGTGCGGAGGGGCCTTCCCGGGGGCAGGGGGGGGGAGTGGATGTTTGCTCCAGCCTCTTCCCTTCTCCCTTCTGCCCCCCGCCCCTGCCCCATGGGACAGCAGCTGTTTTCTGTGATGTGCCCGCCCCTTCCCTGCCACGGAGCGGCATTTTCCTGGGCTGCCAAGCCCAGACCCCGCTCCCAAGCCTCCCGACACCCCCGCCTGACACCCAGAGCCTGTGCCCCTCGCCCCTGGGGGCCCCTCTCGGACACCGCTGCCCCTGCACCTGACCCGCACCTGACCCGCATAAACCCTGGGCCCTGCAGGCTTCCAGCCCACCAGCCCCCTCCTGGCCGGACACAGCCTCTGCCCAGGCTGTGTTGGTCAGTCCGGTCTGGCTGCCCCCATGCATGTCCCTTCCCCTGGTCACAGCACCTCCCTTCTCACAGGAGGTGACCGCAGGACCTCACCCCTGTCCCAGCACCACGGTGAACACAGGGTGAACCGCTTTGAGCCAACAGAACACGAGCCAAGCCTCAGCCGCCGTCCGTGCGCCTGGCGGCCTGCATTCTCCCGGCACGACCTGGTGGGAGGAGGCAGCCCCAGACGCACGCCGTCCTCACGCGGCCTGACGCTGTGTCTCCCTTGCAGTCCTACATGGAGGACCACCTGAAGAACAAGAACCGGCTGGAGAAGGAGTGGGAGGCGCTGTGCGCCTACCAGGCGGAGCCCAGCAGCTCGCTCGTGGCCCAGAGGGAGGAGAACGCGCCCAAGAACCGCTGCCCAGCCGTGCTGGCCTGTACGTACCTGCCCAGGCGCCGGCCGGGGTGGGGGGCAGGCCTCGCCTCGGCCCCAGGGTCCCACGGTCTTCCTGCTGCCATTGTCAGGGCCAGGAGCCCTCCCCCTGCCCCGGGTGCCCCTTTGCAGCATCTCCTGCCACGCTGAGGCCAGGTGGGCGTCCCCGGTGAGGCTGCCCCGCCTCCCACTCAGAAGCCCAGAGTCAGTTGCTTCCTTTGGGGTGCAGGGCGTGGCCCCAGAACCGCGCTGGGGCAGCCCCACCCCAGGGCTCGCTCTCTGGTTGGCTTTCACTGGGCGGTCGGAACGCGTCCTTCACCTCGCTGAGCCTCCTCTTCGTCTGTGGTTGGGGTCACCCCCTCAACCCCCAGCAGCAAGAGCCCCGGGGAGTTAGCAGGTGTGGGCAGGTGGCAGGCGCAGGTGAGTGGAGGCAGCTACGGCAGCGACCTCCAGCCTCGCAGCTGTTCCAGCTGGCGCCACCGACCACCGGCTATCCGGCCGGAATTGTTGCCCGAGGAAAAGTGAAAAGAAAAAGTCCAATCGACCAACTAACAGTTATTCGCTGAGCGCCTACTGTGTGCTAAGGACCACAGACAGACCGAGACGCCCAGTGAACCCAGCATCCTCTGTCCTCAAAGAGACCCGGGGGGGAGGGGCAAGAGGAGGTGATTTGGGGCAAACAGACCCTCAGCAAGCTCGCGTTGCCCGTCTCGGGCAGGGGCTGGGCGATCGGTCCCGCGTGGTGAACAGTGAAACCGGAGCCAGCTTTCAGTTCCGGCTTCTCACGCTGTCCCCTGCCCGTCCCTTCCAGCAAGTCCCTGGGCTCCCGGTCTGGTGGGTCCCTTAGATGCTCTGGCCCTTGACCCCCTGCACCCCCAACAGGTGGGGGCTCTGACACAAGCCACCCATCTCCTGCCCGGGGAGCCCCCCACCCCGTCTTCACCAAGAAGCCCTGTCCCCACTGCCCCTCCTCCGCCCGAGACGCAAGCGACCTGCAGACTCAGTGCTCCCTCAGGGGACAGGCATCGCCAAGCTTACCCAGCGGGACCCCCACACGCCCCGCCCCCTCCAGCCACCTCCACGTCCCCGCCCTGGGCTCCTCCCGATGTGGCTGGACAACTGCTCAGCAGCAGGCTGCCCTGGACACTCAGAAGTGTCTTAACCAGAACCTGTTGGATTCTGTGTCGCAATGAGAGAGACGTAGAAGGAGACGCAGAAAGAGCCCCCGAAACTCTGAGGGGGACCGGACACGTGAGGACAGGGACACACACGCTGTCGGATGCTCCATGTGGACAAAGAGATCCTGGTGCCGTGCCCCCTCCCTCCTGCATCCCCGGCTGGGTCAGCACCGACTCAGGGCACCTGCGTGTCTCCCGGCTGTGTGTGAGCCAGGCCGACGCCAGGACTGAGCCTGTCCCGCCCCGCGCATGGCCCTCTCCCACGTGGCCGTGGTCACCGCGGCCTCCGGGGTCCCCCCTCCGTTGGACACCATGGGAGGACATTGGGTGCCAAACCTGCGGCCGCCTGCCGCCGGGACGCCGCCTCCGCGGGCCTTTGTGACGCACCTGAGACGTGTTGCGACGCGTGCACGATGGAGGGAGACGCAGGGTGGGGGCTGACTTGCCGCGGAAGGCGGAGGAGGGGCCGTGGAGCCGGGAGCAGCCAGGGACCGGCCCACCTGAGCCCCCGGGAGGAAGCAGCCCCACCGGCACCTGGGACGCACGTGCTTCGGACGCTGGGCTGCAGCACCGTGCCACGCACATCCCTGCTGCTTCAGGCACGAGGGGTGTGGAGATTGTCCCTGCAGCCACCGGACCTCCTACGCCGAGGACGAGGGCGCAGCGGGAAGGGGCGAGGAGCAGGCGTCCCGCCCTGGCCGCCGTCGGAGGACGCCCTGGGTCCAGGGCCTCAGTCGCCCGGTCGCCCGAGTGCAGCCTGTTCTGGTCCGAGGAGACGCTGAGCCGAATCCTATTGCTTTTGTTTTCTCAAGTGTTTGACGATCTTTGTCGTTCAAGCCCAGAGTTTCCAAAAGGCTTCAGTTAAAGCAGAGCACCTGCCCGCTCGCCACCGAGGAAGGGAGCGCGAGCAGCCTCCTCTCCGAGGGACCACACCGCCGTCTGCAGGGTCCCCACGCGGAATCTAAACACTGAGCCCTGGCCGACACGCCAGGGTTGCGGGTTCGACCCCCGCTCAGGGCACAAACAAGAATCGACCCGTGGTGCATCAGTGGGTAGAACAAGTCAGTTTTTCTCTCTTTCTCCCCCTCCCTTCCTCTCTCTCTTTCTCTAAAATCAATGAATTTTAAAAAATTAAACATAATATAAAAAATGCATTGCTTTGCTTCAACCACAACAAGGTCGAATCAATTAAGACCTTTCTGGGTGTGTTTGGCTGGAACCCTCGGACCGACCTTCTCAGCCGGAGACGGATGGCGGCGAGCTCTGGGCTGTCGTTCGCAGCGTGGACACAGCGTGAAGACCACCTTGTGGACCCTCGAAACCCGAGAAGGAGCTGGTGGTCGCCAAGTGAGTCCCAGATGTGAGTCTCCATTGAAGATGGGGAGCCCCCACCCTCCAGAACCTGGTGCTGGCACGTCACCGGACGCACCCCACACGTCCACGGCCACCACATCCCCGAAGGAGCCGTCCAGCCAGCATGACGGTTCGCTCGCTGGGAATCCGAGAGGGAATGGAGACAGATGCCACCGGCAACGCCAGGTCTTCGTCCCCTCCTGACGTGGAGATTACGGAGCCTCCCTTACCGACCCACCTCGTCCGCGGGGGGGCCACCTCGCCGGTCATGGGGGACCAGCCCCCCGCGGAGCAGCATGACATCACGGCAAAGGCGGCCTGGTGCACTCGCTGGCAGGGGGAGGGCGGCAGGTGGCTCGGGGACAGTCCTCGGCGACGTCACACGCTGGGATGGACCCACGAACGACCGAGGGGCTGTGGCCTCCGGGGACCCTCACTTGTCTGTCTTCAGGGTGCGTTGCCCTCGCGGTAATCAGGAAGATGATTCTGGAATCGTCTTACACCGACTCCGTCTTCCGTCAGCGTTTACGAGGATCACCTTACATGTCCGGACAGCACCACGCGTCACGAACGAGACTTGGCAATTCGGCCGGCTCTGACCTGGTGGGCAGGTGCTTATCTGCAGCCTTGACCCTGTTCCTAGACCCCTCGAGACGTGCGGGGCGTTGCAGGGAGCCCTCCGTGTGCCGTTTGTCACGGCACCCCCGTGAGTCGGATGTCCTTGTCCTGCACCTTGGAGGACAAACGTGACACTTGAGAATGCTGACCAACTGGCCCGGACGGCCCCTGGCTGGCAGGCGGAGGCTGGGGGTGCAGACCGGGGCTCCGAGCCGGCCGGCGGCCCTGTGGCTTTGCCATGTCATTCGTTGGGACCTTCCGGGCCTTAGCGTTTCCGACCTAAAATGGGAGAGCAGTCCCTCTTCCGTCGGGGCGCAGGGTTCCGGGAGGGCGGCGGGTGACAGGTGTTCAGAGCAGGCGGGACGCTAGAGAAATGCCCAGCGCTGCTCCGGGACCGGGCGGCGGAGCCCGAGGACGCTCGGGGGCTCAGGAAGGGGGCGCTCGCCGCAGGTCAGTCTCGTTTGTTCTTGGCGGGTGCTCGCCCTCCCTCCTTGGTAAAACTGACCCCCTGGAGATCTTTGGATTGTTTTTATCTATTTTCTTAAATCCTCACCCAAGAATATGTTTGAGAGCGAAAGAGACAGACATCTGTGCGAGAGAGAAGCATCGATCGGCTGCCTCCCGTGCGCGCCCCGACCGGGGATTGAACCCGCGACCCTGCTGGTGCACAGGACGATGCTCCAACCCACGGAGAACCCAGCCACGGCTGCAGGTCTTTCTAAGTTAAAGTCACCGGGTGACGTCGGTTAATCACATCAGGTCCCCCAGAGGCCGAGGGAGCTCAGCACCGCCAGGCCCGCATCCCAGGAAATGCTGCAGGGGCTCTTCCACCCGGAGCAGAAAGACAGAGGGACACGGGCTCTTCGCAAGGCGACAAGCAGACAGAGCAGGAAGTCGCGACTCTTGTACAGGACAGAGCATCAAATACCTAAATATGACCTAACAGTAAAAGGAGATAAAGGGATTTCTCTAAAAAACAGTAGCTACCGTGGATCTTATTGGAGGAAAACACCTCGGTCGCGGGGCCTGAGTGTCCACGTTTCATGGCGCTGAGTGGGGGCCGACTGGGCCCTTGGAGAGCAGGCCTGTGTCCGAACCACCAGCGCCCCGGGGGGGCTGTGAACCCTGCTCCACGGCTGGGCCCCGGGGGCTGTGTGTGCTCCCAGGGGCACGGAGGGGCGGTGCCCAGCCAGCCAAGCCCAGGACAGAGGGCGGAGGAGCCCACGCCACCTCCAGCTTCCTCGTCCGCCCCGAGGGAGCCACACCACCCGCCAGGCCACCCTCCGTCCCACGTCACGAAGGACAAGGGCGCCCGCGGCCCGAACACCGACTCCACCACATCTCGTCGGAAACAAGGAGCCGCAGACGTGACCCGTGGAGCCGGTCGGAGACCCGCCCGGCCCCGTGGCCCGCACAGCGGCCCCGCCCCACGGGAGTCCACCCTCCCCACCAGCGTCACCCTGAATGGCTCCAGCCACTTCAAAAGCAGGTGCGAGGTGGCCCAACACTGAAAACTAAACAGCTTCCCTGTTAATTTTAACCTCGACATCTTGCCACAAAACCCAGCTGATGACTGGAAGGCAGCAGAACTCTGCAGCTCTGGAAGCTCCTGGGACCCGCGGGCTCGCTCATTCCGGAACTCTGCTCGGGCCGGGACCACGGGCGCTGCAGCTGGGGGGCCGTGGGGGGGGCGGCACCTGCTTCGGAGCGGCTGTCCCACCTCAGGCGGGACGTGCCCCAGAGCTCACTTTCCGAGGTCCTGCTCATGGCGTGGCAGGGCGTCAGAGTCGGCCTTTTTCTTTCTGGTAAATTTTATTTCGATTTCCTACCACGGCCAACTCTCACTCCCTCAAGATTAAATCTGTGCAGGAGCCCAGAGCCGCTGTGTCCGCGAGGAACTGCAGCGTTCCGTGCGCTGCAGGAGGTGAAAACGGGCGAGGAAGGCGCAGACACAGCGGGGTGGCGGTTCCAGAGCCAAACTCCGCGGCGATCCTCAGTCCCCACTGACAGGCCCGGTTCAGCACCAGGCAGACGGTGCGCCCGGCGGAGGCGCATGTTCGGGTGGGCGCGGCCCCACTGCCCATCTCTCCGCGCCGTCCCCCCGCCCCCCGATCCCGCTTTGTCCGCGCTCTCTCCTCCTCTCCGTCATCCTCCGAATGAACTCCCCGCCACCGCCGGGGCTGAACCCTCTGCAGACTACCGCTCGCTGGGTGTTGAACGGCGGCCTGATAGGTTAACACGCCTGTCGCCGAGCGCGTTTGGAGGCAGACGGGACGCTCGGCAGAAGGGCGCGGGGACTCGCGCCCTTGGTGTCCAGGACTTGACGCAGATGAAGAGGAGCCTACCCAGGCTGCACCCAAGGGACCCGGTGTCAGGTCCCCGCACGGCCTGACCCCCGCTGCTGGCGCTGACGCGGCGCAGGAGGAGGAGGGAGGGGCGGTGCCTCTCAGCGCACCTGCGGGGGGCTGGGCGGACCCCAGGGGACGGCGCGGGGCAGCGGGTGGCGGGGCCCGGCCAGCTGTCCTTCTGCGCAGCGCCGCCCGTCCCGGCCCGGGCGGCGCACAGACCTGACTCTCGCTCTGGGCTCGTTGCAGACGACCACTGCAGGGTCCTGCTGAAGGCGGAGAGCAGCCACAGCGGCTCGGACTACATCAACGCCAGCCCCGTGGTGAGTGCCTGCCCCTGCGTGGGGTGGGGGGGGGGCGCGCCGGCCCTTCCCCGGGTGCCCCCATCCCTGCCCTGCTGCCCAGAGCGATAGTGGGCTGGTAACCAGTCTCACCTGGGTAACCAGTCTCAACCAGCTAACCAGCCTTAACCAGGTCACTAGCCTCAACCAGGTAACTACTCTCAATCAGTAGCCAGCCTTAACCAGGTAACCAGTCTTACCTGGGTAACCAGTCTCAACCAGCTAACCAGACTTAACCAGGTCACTAGCCTCAACCAGGTAACTACTCTCAATCAGTAGCCAGCCTTAACCAGGTAACCAGTCTCACCTGAGTTACTAGTCTCACCTGGGTAACTAGTCTCAACCAGCTAACTGACCTTAACCAGGTAACTAGTCTCTACCAGGTCACTAGTCTCACCCAGGGCTCCGGGCACGTCCCGACTGGAGGGCGGTGGCCCCAGCCCCTGCCGGGCTGCAGCCTGCTGCTCCCCGCCCGTCTGGGGGACCTGCCGTCACCTGGCTGGCCCATCAGGCCCACTGGGTCCAGTTCGCTCGGGGACCAGGAAACCTTTAGAGCCCACTGGTCACTGGTCAACGTGACCGCCAGCACTCAGGCCCAGTGGACGCTGTGGGTGGTTTTCTGGGAGGACGCAGCACAGCCCCTCGCCCCCCGGGTGTCCGACCCCCACGAGCAGCCGTCCAGCCCTCCGGCCCCCATTGGATGCGGCCCCAGCCGTCCTCCTGTCCGGGGCCTGGGGGGCAGAGGGGACCGGAACTGCCTGAGGAGAGGACACAGGGGCGTGACTGAAGGTGTAACGACCTGGCAGAGGGGAGGGATGGGTGTGGGTCTGGGGGCAGGGCCTGGGGCAGCCCCGCCGGGGACGGTGCGTCTGTCTCCACACTGGTCTGGGCGGAGGCGTCCACAGGTCTCGCTGGAATCTCGGTTTGCGTCCAGGCAGGGCCACGGTGTGTGGGGCGCTCCGGGCTGGGATCCCGAGGCGGCGCTTTCTGGGTGATGCAGGTTTGGGGGACGGGGGTCGCGTCTGACTCTGGGAAAGGCACCCCATGCCTAACAGCACCCCTGACTCCCCGGTGGCGGATGTCCCGGTGATTTTGGGTGGCAGCTGCTGACGATTGACCGTGCGCACAGTTGGTGGTTCGCTCCTCCCCACATTCCGCGGGGGAACAGCGTGTTGTCGGGACTCGGCCAGCGGGCTGGGGCCACCTCCCGCCCCCGACCCCTGTCACAGGCACGGGGCGAGACTGCGTACAGGGCCCAGTGCGCCTCGTCCACCCCACCGCGCTGGCCTCGTGTGAGCAGCTGCTTACGTGTGAGGGGGTCACGGCCTCCAAGCCCACACCATCCGCGCTCTCGGCTCCTCGCTGCGGCCGCTCCGTCTTTTTGGAACACACCGCGGCGTGTGGGGCATTTTCCTGCCAGTCACCGCAAGCAGTCAACCCGAAGCCACGCCGACGCGCCGCCCCTCCCTCCGCGGGTCTCGTGTTGTTTCTGGGAAGGCCTGGACTCCATGTCTGCACGAAGGGCCGTGACGATCACGGCCCCAGCCATCTGGGGACAAGAGGAGTCCCCCGTTCTTCCGTCGGTGCCTCGTCCCTGGATGACCCCGCGACGGGGCCAGAGTCCGGCCGGGAAGACGGACATGAGGTCAGCGTGGAGGCGAGTGCTCCAGCCCTGATTTGTGGGGTCCACGTTCCAGGGGTCTGAGCTGCTCCTGCTGAAGTCCGGTCCCGTGTGGACGAGGCTGCGAGGGGCAGAGACGGCATCACTCTGACACACCGCCCGGCGGCGTCACCGCTCGCACCCGGCACCGAGGGCACGCGAGGCGCGTGGACCCGGGACAGCAGTGCGACGCCCGGGCTCCCCCCCGGGGACGCGTTCTCCCCTCTTCGACACCACACTGCTTCCCTTTTTTCTTCTTTGATTGCGTTGTAACCGTGAAGGAGAAATCCGTGGCTCGTCTTCCTTCTGCAGTGATGGGGGGTGGGGGGGCAGCTGCGAGAAAAGCCTCCCGTCAGAGCCACGAAAAACGAGGGAGACCGCGTCTGTCACGTGTGTCCTCGGTCCCTGTTGGGCTCCAGGGACGTCCCCTGGCGGTCAACGGCGTGCAGCCCTTGCGGTTAAACCGGAGCCGGTGAAAGAGAAGGGGACCCCGCTTTCCCACCCGGGGCGTCGCCGAGCTGAGCGGCGCCTCCTCCAGCCCCACAGCAGGAGCCGTCGGAGGCCCCGAGCGACACCTGGAACCAGGCTGCCCTGCATCCCACAGGTCACGGAGGGAGGGAATGGGTTTAGGGTCTTAGTTCCGAGTGCGTTCACCTCACTGGAGCGGCAAAAAGCGACTCCTCTGAGGACCACGGCTCAGATGCCCTCGCCGCCGCAGAAACGGGCCGAATGGGCGCCGACCCCTTGGTTCTGCAGATTCTTGCTCGCAGACGTCTCCATGTGCATAATTACGGTTTGGAGCCAATATTTTTCTGACATAAGTCTCAACGCAGGAGAAATAAAATATGAAAACAACTAACGTTCCTAAGTCAGCGTCTCTGCTCTTGGTTACGGAAGCCGCCAGCTCCCAGGAAGCTCCCGCGTGAAGGCCTCGTGTCTGGAAAAGGGACCTGAAGATGGAGCTCGCTATTCGCTTGTCTTGAAGGGAAGCACCTGTGGGGTTTGCTTTCGCTGTTAGGCAAGCAGGTGCGAGGGCGGGCAGGTAGGACCCGGAAAGACGGCCTGGGGGTTCACTCTCCCGGCAGATCCCAGGGGTCGGCCGGGGCCCCTCAGGGACTGGGCCGCAGCCCACGAGGCCACTGGCCCCGGCCCTTCCCCTTCAGAGCCCGACGCCCTGGTCCCGAGGGGCTCGACGCTCCGTGTCTCGGGGGCCCAGGGGGTTCCTGACTTCACTCAGGAAAGATTTCACAACACACGTCCAGGTGGTTTTGAGAGGACGTTTCCGAAAGCTGGAGACAGCGAGACAGATGGACTTAGGACAGAAGAAGCCACAGGAGAGCCCAGGCTGGGCCGCCTCCGCCCACCGGGAAGTCAGAGAAAAGGGGGCTTGGGCACAGGTTCGGGGGTCAGCCGGGGACGAGCTGCCCACTGCTCCCCTGGCTGCAGGTCTTGGGGTCCCTTAGAGTTCAGGAGACACGGGCCGTGGGGGCAGAGCGGGGGCAGGGAAAGGCGAGGGCGTGCTCCCCGGAGGGAGAGCTGCCCCGAAAGGCACCGTGGGTAAGATGGCTTTTGTGTGGACACAACCACATCAGATCTCTAAAGACAAAACCAGCCATTCTCGCTTATTCAGTAAGCGTCCTTCTACGGCTTAAGGCAAATCCCGGGGTTTTCAGCCGTGCAGTGAGGAATCCCTAAGAAGCTCCTTGCTGGTGCCCCAGCTCATTTAGTGTCTTCAGGCCGTCGGTCAGCCGTGTGGACAGCAACTGCACAGAAAGGCTTTTCACCTTTTCCGAAAACACGCCGGACCCCGGAGGCGAAGGGTGTGTAGACGTGGTGCGGTCGGCGTGCCTGCCTCCCACCGCTGCTCGGACGCGGGGCCCGGGGCCCAGGGGCGGGATCTCGCGTCTCCCCCGGCCACGGAGCTTGCTCTGCACACCTGGCACCTGTGCAGACAGAACAGGGAACCACGGAGCAACCGAAAACTGTGAGGGGGAAGAGCAGGGAAGTTTACGCCCAGAGATGGCCGAAGCCGCAGATGCTGCCGTTGCCACCAGGAACCAGCGACCAGGGCGCGTCCGCCACACTGGACGCTCAGCCACCCGGAAAGGTGGAGCCGCTAGCGGCTTGATTTCCTGTCATTACGCTTACCCTGCCTTGGAAACCTTAAGTCGGGGGTGTCCACCCTCTTGGCGTCTCTGGGCCACCCTGGAAGAAGATGAAGCACCCTGGGCCACCCATTCAATACATCGTGACACATAACGACAGAAAAATCTCACGTTTTAAGTAAATTTGCGATTTCGTGTTGGGCCGCATCCACAGCCGTCCTGGGCCGCATGCGGCCCCGCAGGCTGCAGGTGGGACACCCCCCCACCCTTAAATGGAATCACACTTCGTTTAGGTAAGTGTCCGCTTTATTTGCGTTCGGCTGAAGGCTGCGCAGAACCTCCACGCGGCTTCCTCCGGGGCCGACGCTTCCCATGCGCACCGTGCGCTCCAGCCGGGAATTGTCGTCTGTTCCTCTGAGCATGCGCGGAAGCCGACCCCCGGCCGTCCTCCGAGTTCCGGTTAAACCGAGGACTCCTTTCCCTGCTGGGACCCTCAGGCGGTTCGCTGCCTTCCCTCTGCAGCCACGTGACAGCCACGTCCTCCTCGCTCTGGGGGGCTGGCGCGGGCAGCGGCGGCCACTGCAACGCCAGGACGCGCCCCGTGCTGCTGCGAGCACATCGACCCGTCAGAGCCGCGGGCTCCCCGAACTGCACCGGTCCAGCGCAGGGAAGCCCGTCACCCGACCAGGCGCCCGTGGGAAATCCACACCCCTCCCTGCTGCTCGGCACTTTCCCACGGAGACGCCTTCTCCGCGGCTCCCAGCACGAGCAGCGTGTGCCGTGGGGGATTTCAGAACGAGGTCTGGTTTTAGTCCCGAGTCACAGAACTGGACGTCCCTGCCCGGCCCCCACTAGCGTCCCACTGCCGTCCCCTGGGGCTGACTTGCCTCTGCCCTTGGGCGGCGTGCGTGGTTACCAGGCGATCCGGGCACAGCTGTCATCTGCGCGCGGTGGCCAGGGGGTGCGCCGTTCCCTGGTGGCCACTCGAGGAGGCGGGCCGCGCGCGGCTCGTCACGCCGGAGTGCCCCGCCGTGTGTTAAGGTGACGCCAGGGTGACCACCCGATGTCTTCATGGGTCGCCGCAGAATCACATGTGGTTGGCACGTCCTGGCCTCTCGCCAGACTGGGAAGCGATTCATGTCCGTCACCTCGAAAACCAAAGCACCTTCAATCCCAAGTGGAACCCCGGGTCCAGCACAGAGCTGAGCGCCCGCTGGTTCAGGCATCTCTGCGGCCCCGCGGGGCTGCGGGATGACGATGGCAAGGACGCGTTGCCGACCCCGGCCCACAAGGCCCTGTCCTCTAGGACAGCCGGGCGTGGCGTCCAGGGGACGGCCGGTGCCTTCACCAGCCCTCGGAGTGCGTTTCATTGTTTGCTTCTCCGGGCTTTGCTCCCGAGGTCTTTCCCTCCCTCCGTGCCTGGCCAGTCTTTCCGTTAAATGTCAGAATTAAGATCTTCGGAGCACAGCTTCCCCATGGAGGCCGGCCGGACGAGCTGGCTGTTCAGGAGTGCCCCCCGGGCGGGAGCGCGGTCCAGGTGAGCCGTGCCCTCCCCCCGCAGCCTCCCGCCAGCCCGGCACCCGCAGGCCCCACGGCCAGCTCGTTACTGGAGCCCTGACCCCGCGGCAGCGTGCAGGCCTCCCGCCCCGCGTGTGCTGCCCGGCTGCAGGGTCACGCGCACCCGTGGAGACACCACCTGCTGGCCCAGCCTGTGCCGTAGGCTCGCTGACCGGCACCTGGTCCTTGGCCGACGGGGCTTTACTTCCGCCGATGCTGC
>PVKU01005282.1:0-31063 GCA_004027475.1 Anoura caudifer | reverse complement strand
GGAACCCTGCGTACATCGCCACCCAGGGACCCCTGCCCGCCACCGTGGCTGACTTCTGGCAGGTGACTCCTTTTAATTCATTCGTTTTTCTTAAGTAAGATCTGACGTTGATTTCGAGTAATGCCTTGGGCTCGACTCAGCCAGTTCAAGCTTGTTTGCAGATTTTAGCAAATCTTAAGTGCGTTCGGAATTTATAGGAGGCCTTTAATATTTGTACGGTCGACCAGTTTTTCAGAACCCGAGTATGAAAAACAATCCCTTCAAGAGATTTAAAGACACTTTTCTAGCCACTTCGCATCCCCATGTTTTGACGGACAGTCAGACCTCGGTGCTCATCCCACCCAGCCCTGGTTTGCGTCGTGACGAGAACAAAGGTCTCAGCAGTCGGTGCTCGCGTGCCATTGGCCGGGGCGAGGTAACCAGGAGCACCGACCGAGGCAGCCCTGGGGAAGGAAACGAAGTTACCGCTCGGACCAGGATCCGGCATTAAACCGCGTCTCTTGGCCTCTGTCTCATCCTGTGACGGGAAAACGGCGCTCGGACGAGTTTCTCTCCCCGGGGGGTTCTCTCTGCTGCATTTCAGAGGCCCGGACATGGAGAACCAGCGCCCACTTTGGCCACTCAGAGCCAGTCAGGGCCAGTGGGTCCCTGCCTCCCTCGCTGCCTCCCCCACGGTTGCCCCCACGGCCAGGCTGGGCGGGAATGGAGCTCGGGGGGCGGCGCAGGGTGATGCACTCACGTTATTCGGCCACACGGCAAGCTGCTGCTCTGTGGGGGGCAGGGGGGGCCCCAGGCAGAGCCTCCCTCCGGGAGAGTCCAGCTGCGGGCAGAGGCCCGAGCGGGAGGTGTCCCTGGGTGCAGCCACTCGGGTGGAGGAGTGGATGGGGTGCCGGGAACTGGCGGAGCAGCCGACCCATGGAGCCTGGTCTGGGGGCGCCAGAGTTGGGGCCCATCCCAAACCTGGCACACGCGTGTGAACAGATGAATCAGCTAAACTCCAACACACACTCCCGTTCCACGCTGCTTCTTTCCCTGTGGTCTCATGTCCCCTGTCCCCGCGGGCCCATCGGCCTCCCCCGCCTCTCCACCTGAAGGAGGGATCGCGCTCACCGGGCCTCTGGGAGAGTCCAGGCGGGGCCCCCACCCGGGCCCGCGGCTCCTGGTGTCACATCCCCGCGTTGCGGAGGAGGCGCGCGATTGTCCGAGAGATCGCAGGACTCGCCCCAGCCAGGGGTTGCGGGACCCGGGTCCGGCCTGTGAGCCTGGCCTCTCCTGCCTGGTGCCTTCACACGACGGGAAAAAATATCAACTGCGCCCCTGGGTTCCGTCCATCAAACTCGACGTCGTGGGGTGGCCCGTTGAACTTCGGCGTTAGGGCGGGTCTGAGCACAAGCTCCGCCCCCCGCCGGAGGCGGAGCTTCCCCACGTCCGACCTCCCAGAGTCGGTCCGAACAGCGTGGAGCACCTCTGGCCCCAGCTCAGCACCGCCTTCCGAGCCAGCTGCTCACGTAGGAAGGTCCTAGCTGCACGGAGTTCGCACCAAAGCACCTCGAGTCCGCTCAACACGCAGGCAGGAGGGTCTGTCTTTTCCAAAGATTCCAGGGAAACGGCGAATGTTCCTCCTTCTCACCTGAGGAAAATCATCGCTGGAGGGAGCGTCCCCGAGCCTGTTGCTGTGAGACCGTGGGTGTTTGACAGGCCAGGCCCAGGTCTGAGCATCGCCCCCCCCACGCCAAGCTCTGGGCCCCTGCACCCGGCCCTGCCTCCTGCCAGGCAGGTGCGTCCAAGTCACCCACAAAGAGAACGTGAAGACCCCCCCCACCCTCCACTGAGCTGGTGACCAAAGTCTGGGTCTGACCAGAGGCTGGGCCCGTGGGACAGAGACAGAACCAGACCCCCACGGGCTGCTCGGACCTCCCCAGGCAGCGTGAGCGGGGGCTGGGGCCACCCCACGAATGAGCCGCCACCTCAGGTCTCAGTGCGGCTTTGTTTTGTTTTTTAAAGATTTTATTTTTTAGAGAGAGGGGAAGGCAGGGAGAAAGAGAGGGAGAGCAATGTTAACGTGCAGTTGCCTCTCGCACGCCCCCTGCTGGGCACCTGGCCCACAATCCAGGCATGTCCCCCGACTGGGACTTGAACCAGCAACGCTTTGGTTCACAGGCCGACACCCAATCCACGGAGCCACACCAGCCAGGTAGCGTCACCTTTTTAACGAGGTCACATCTGCAGAGACCCTGCTTCCAAATAAGGTCCCGTGACAGGTACCAGCGGGGAGGACATCACCATCTTTCAAGGGGGACAAAATCCAACCCGTAACAAAGAGCAATATGGTCTCTTCTCGTCGGCGGTCAGTGGACGATCTCCGTGGGGTCGCACAGCAGCCAGGGTGAGCGTTTCCCGTCGCTCGGGCGCCGGTCTGAATCACCTCGCACTCATGTCTCCACCGCTGGCCGCCGAGACCCACGAGCAGGCTCCCCTCCGAGCGGCTGTCCTGGGCCCCTTCTTTCCACCCGGCCCGGGAGCAGCCCCACCCCTGGCGGGCTGGCGGGCGTGGGTGGCAGGTTGCAGCCGCCGCCCCCCAGCTGCTGAGAAGCACAGTGAGGACGTCGCCGTCGCTCGGGCCGGAGCCCAGGAGTCGCCGGAGGCTGCGCTGGGCCTCCGAGGAGAAGGTCGTGACCTGGGGCAGCTGCGAGTCTGGGAAACAGCCCCAGTCACGCATCCTCGGGGTCCCACAGTAAAGCTCATCTGTGATGCGCTGGCGGCTTTTAAAAACCCTCCTGAGGGCATTTTTATTGATTTTAGAGGGAGAGGAAGAAGAAGAGAGAGAATATCAATGTGAGAGAAACATTGATTGGCTGCCTCCCGTACACACCCTGACCGGGGATCGAACCCACAACCTTTTGGTGCACGGGACGACGCTCCAACCCACTGGGAACCCAGCCAGGGCTGTGCCTCTGCTTGGACCCAACGAGAAGCCCTGTGTCCTGCTGGGGAAAGTCGCCCACTTCGCACCCCGTGGAGGGGGTCTGGGGCAGGATGCCTGCGGCTGCGCTTTACCCACCTCCAAACGTACAGCTCGATAAACGTGCCCCGTGTCCAGATGACCCCGGTGTGTGTCCTCTGATGCCTGACCAGACAGGAAGTGCTGGCCATGGCCACTTCTGGTCTTCAGTGCCCCCGCGTCAGAGCCCCTAGGTCAGTGGACCGCACGGAGATCAGGAGGGCACTCCGGGTCCCATTCACGTCCCAGAAGAAAAGGGCGCGGGCTCCTCCGAGATTTGCCGCACCGATGGCGTCTTCCTAGTGTTGGGGGCCGCCCTGCATACCCCAAGCCACGCAGACAGAAACCCCGAATCCTGTGCCTGGCTCGACCTGGCACCTTAGCTCCCTGGGAGTTCCACCGGCATCCGGCCCTCCCCCCTTTCAGCGGTGGCTGGGCCGGCCGGTGGGGCCCTGGAAGGAAGGCAGGGCGGGCTGGGGCTGGGCCCTGAGTCCGGACGCCGATGCCAGGGAGCAGGCAGGCTGCCGTTCGTCTCATTGAGCGAATCCCCCCTGCACGTTTACACACAGTGACCTGGAAAGAAGTATTGTCCCCGAGAGTGCCTTTGGGATTGTTTGCTTCAATTAGTTTCATTTGGATTTAATCTTCCCCAGATCTTCGGCGAGCCAGGCCCCCCCCCTTCTGGGATGGGAGGGCACCGCCCGCCTGGAAGCGTCCCTAAGTGAAGGGGCTTCCTAATGTCACACTTGGGCGGCCTGGCAGAGTGCTGGGTGATTAGTTTATGGCCTCGATCATTGTATTTTTATTACACTCATAAAATCTGTGTTTCTCCTCATTTTCGTAATGGCTTCGATGAGCCCTGCACCTTCCAAAGGCCTATTTCGTGGCTCGAGCTGCCAGGCCCATTAGCTGGCAGACGGCAAAGCCCGGGCCCCGGCTGCCGGACGGGGGCTTCAAATTCTTGCCTCGCTGCTGGGTCGCACGGAGGAGAAAGCCACGGTTTAATCGTGGGCTTTTTTCGTAAGCACGTCAGCAGGTCCCGCTAAATTCCAATATAACCGATGTGCCGGGAGGTGCCCGAGGGCATCGACGAGCTCTGTCCCGTGGGAACATAAATCAATATTAAAAGAGGAGAAACATCGTACAGTGTCTGACTTTTAAATTACAGTTTGAACAGGGTAGGGGGATCCGGTAGCGCGCTCGGAAGAGAAAGCGTTGTGTGCAGGAGGTATGTGGACCCTTTAGACAAGATCTTCACCGGGGGTTTGTGGAAGGCAGCTCTCTTGCTCCATTTACATCTGACCGCAGCTGCCCGTGAACCTCTCTGAGCGGAGCGCGGCCCCTGGGGGACAGCGGGCACTCCCCACCGCGGCGTGGGAGCCAACGAAGTCCCGGTGGGTGGGGGCCCCGTTTCCGCTCGGCCCTGAGAGCTGGGCGGGAGGGCGCTGCGTCTGCGCCACTTTGCCGTGTTCCGCGTGCGTGTGCTGGTTGTTTCACCGTGGCCGTTAGGAAGTGCTGACCCAGCTGGGGGCGCGTTTCCATCGCCAGGGCCCTGCTGCATCTGGGGAAGAGTTGGCGGGTTTCCCGCGGTGAGACATGGCTGTCTGCGAAGCGTCTCCCGCCCCACGGGGTAACTAGCGACCACCCGAAACTCCAGCCAGCGTCACCGGCCCGCGTTGCTCTGCGTGTCCGTGTGGACAGCGTCCTTCCCAGAGCAAACCCGGGGTGTCAGACGGCCGATCGAGAGCTGCGGGGGGTTTATTTTTTTTATTGATTGATTTGGAGAGGAAGGGAGGGAGGGAGACGGAAATGGACCTGCTGCTCCGCCCATCGGCCCAACAGCCCTGCATCCCGGACCCGCCCCGGCTCAGGTCGCGTGCACAGACCGTGGTGCATCCTGAGGACACGCTGCCCCACGGAGCTTCCGCCGGGGCCCCGAGGTTTCACAAGGCGTGGATTTCGCTGGATCCTTCTCTTACTTCATGGAACGTGCAAAACCTGGGCCGGTCTGCGCGCCGCGACCCGGCGGTCACGCGCGGCCATGGCCCTTCTCTCGTGCAGATGGTGTGGGAGAGCGGCTGCGTGGTCATCGTCATGCTGACCCCCCTGTCGGAGAACGGTGTCCGGCAGTGCTACCACTACTGGCCCGACGAGGGCTCCAACCTCTACCACGTCCACGAGGTACCGGCCTCCCCCACCCCGCGGCGCTGGCCAGTGGGCCAGGCACCCCCCGGGCCCCTGGTCAGCCACCCAGGCCTCCGAGCGGCTGCCCCGCTGGGACCCAGGCCCTGGCATAAACAGCACGGTTCTCGGTTTTGTTTTTGTTTTTAAGATTTTATTTATCTATTTTTAGAGAGAGGGGAAGGGAGAGAGAACGAGAGGGAGAGAAACATCAGTGTGTGGTTGCCTCTTGCGCGCCCCCTGCTGGGGACCTGGCTGGAAACCCAGGGCTGTGCCCTGACTGGGAATCAAACCGGCGACCCTTTGGTTCACAGGCTGGTGCTCAGTCCACTGAGCCACACCAGCCAGGGCACAGTTCTCGTTTTTAAAGTCTTATGAATCCAAATGTAGACAGAAAGGATGAGAAGATGACCCGGCGGGGGGTCCGCGCAGCCAGGTCCTGAGATGAGGCCCGTTCGGGGTCACTGTCTAGAAAGAACGAACCTGCCGTTACTCTCGTTGCTCATGGGTCCACCTGGCCAGGGTCTGCCAGGATCCCGGCGACGTCTCTATTTGAGGGAACCTGCCAGCAGCGTGTTTCTCTTGCTGGGTTTTCCACCCACGTCGAGGATGGAGCCGGCAACCTCGGGCTCCACTTTGCACTAAAATCAGTCCCGGTGCCCTCGCCCCACAGCGTAAAGATTAACCACAACCCCACCGTTGCGGCTCCCAGGAAGGGCCCGCACCCCGGTCCCGGCCAAGCCTGTGTCAGGCCCCTGGTTTTCCCTCCCGTGCCCAGGTGATGCCCACTGGCGACTACACGGAAGCCAGAGTGGAAGCCACTGCCTTCGGTCCCAAAGTGTGGTTCCGTCCGCTGAGTCTTCTGGGAGGGCGACAGGCCTAGAAGCAGGAAGGACAGGGACTGGAGGGGTGTCGGGCTGCAACACGTTTTGCTAACGATTCGACTGTTATGCCCCCCCACATGACGTTACAAATCCCCACAAAGTTACGTTTTGTGCCGGCCCCGGTCCACTGGAGAAGGTGAGAGGGACCTTTACGCCCGCGGTCCGCCGGTCCGAGGTGGAAGCCGAGTGGCCTCCACGTCGCCGACGCCTGTCTGTCCCCGTCCCCCCGTCCTGCCCCAGGTCAACCTGGTCTCCGAGCACATCTGGTGCGAGGACTTCCTGGTGCGGAGCTTCTACCTGAAGAACCTGCAGACCAACGAGACGCGCACGGTGACCCAGTTCCACTTCCTGAGCTGGTATGACCAGGGCGTGCCGTCCTCCACGAGGTCCCTCCTGGATTTCCGCAGGTAGGACCAGGGGCGCGCCCGCGGGCAGTGTGCGCGGTGAGGATGCCGAGGCGCGGGAGGGCCGGAGCCCCGGGCCTGGGGCCCGCCCGCTGGGGGGGCCGCCCCTGTGTGTCCTGCGGACGGGCTCTAAGTTTGCTTTCTGTGGGCGAGGGGCCGGGCGGGTGGGAGATCACGCTAATCACCTGTGGACCCCAGGAGGCCTGCTAGTTTCAGCGGAGGTGAGATGCGAGGGGGGAGGCGGCTTCGAGCCGCAGAGACGCAGCCGTCCTTCTTCTCTCAACTGCAGCCGAGGTTCAGTGTTGTTGTCGGCTAGTTCACGCCCGGCACCTGCCTGGCACCCTGCTCAGTCCCTAAATGCCACTCCCTACGCTCCCTGTGCTGGAGTTCAAGTTCGTCCTCTTTCACGAGACCCCCCGTGGGAAGAAGAGTCCCGAAGTCTCTCCCTCACAGGATCCCGATGAACAGAACCCAGGTGTCTGGTCTGGGTGCTCATCCGGGCAGCTGCGGCGAAGAGATTTCACTGGTGCAGCCCCAGGGTCTGCAGCCGAACGCCTGGGTGTCGTCAGCACGTGGCCGTGAGTGCGTTTGGTGCGATGTGGAAGCTGACCGCGTGCGAACATCCCGTCCTCTGTTCGAGCCCTCGCCACCCAGAGCCCGTTTATTGAACGGTCGGAGCGAACGCTAGACTCTGTCTCACAGGAAGACGGTGACAATGCAAAATAAGTGGAATTCAAGGCAGAGGCACCTTGTACTTCAGAGTCGGGGACAGTTCGCCGCTGAGCGTCGGCTGTGCCACGGCGGTCAGCGAGTAAGCGCCTGCAGAGAGGGCGCGGCTGCGCAGCCCCAAGAGCTGACTTCCAGGTCACAGAGTCTCCCACGCGCCGCCTGGACACGCCGCTGAGTGAGGAGGTCAGATCGCGACCGGGGACAAACACGCTGGGACACGTGGCCCCACGCAGCCCCGTGGGGGGTACGTCTGAGCGTTCCCCTGCCCGGAGCCGGCACATTGGGACGTCTGGACCCGCTCGGGCCAGAGCCCCGGGTTCTGATGGCGCTGTTTCTATCGCTGGTTAGTCCACTTTGAAAAGCAAAGCATGTCTTCGCGGGGACAGCGTGTGCAGGAGCCGAAGGAGAGGCCGGCCCTTCGCGTCACATCCGCAGGCGCAGCCGGTGACCCGCGCCCCCCCCACCTCCTCTCCTGCAGAGGCGGGACACGGAGCACCCTGAACACGCCGCACACAGTGGGGAGGCGGCGTTCCTTCCCAGCGCCTCCTGATTTCTCCCGCCGGCACATGCGTTTCCTTAATACAGATTCATGTCGGAAGACACGCTGTCCTAAAACCGTCCCCGAGAGTCTTCAAACAATGGCCGTCACGGGCAGATGGACGGGGCTGCCCAGACGGGAGGTCACCCCAGCGCCCGGGCTGTGCGCTCCTCCGTGCTTGTCCACGGGGGCACAGGGGGCATATGTCCATGTCTGTATCACGTGTGGAATTAGTTCTCTGCCCTGACGATTCCTCGGGACCAAAGATGGATCCCCCAGGTCCCTCCAGTCTCAGGACGTGGGGCTCGAGACGGAGTTTGTTCCACGAGAGGGAGCACAAAGCTCCAGGCGGTTTTACAGCCTCTCGCTCCCCACCCACCAGGTCCACTCAGGTCGCCGTCCACGTAGGAACCGGACAATCCCCGTGAGCAATTGGACCCTCAGGACGCGCCACGCCGGCCCATGGAGGCGCCGTGTGGTTCTCCGCGCAGGCGAGTGCAAAGCACCCGATTCCAGTGCTCGGGAAGGTGCGGCCACTTCGGAAGAGCCTGGTCACCCTCCCACACCGGCAGGGTCACCCCCCTGCGCTCCCCCGCTCATGCCAACTGCACGGGCCTCATGCACAGCGCGGAGACCTGTCAGGAAACATTCCGGAGCCCATTTCCACATGAAAGAGAAGCCGCTCGGCTCAGAGATAACGGCGCCACACACCAGGGCTCGGCTGCAGAAGCTCCTCTCGGCGTCTCCTGCTCCGCGCACGTCTGCCCGCGGGCGGCCACTGACGCCGCTCTCTGTAAAAGCGGACAAACCCTTACTTTGCCAGCTAATTAGCGGTGGCCAGTGTCATTTTTGTGACGTTGCAGCTAGTAATATGAGCCCAGTTGCATAGTCACAAAAGTGATCATTGGAAACTGTGACTGTACTGCAGGGGACAGTGTGGGGACCCCTTTCAGAGCCGCTAGCAGCCAGTGACCGTGCTGCGGCTCCTTGTCACTCAGCGACCCAGGGGCCGGCTCGCGTCCCTAACCCTTCTTTCTCAGTGACGTCCTCCTGCGGCAGGACCCCCGAGTCACGGCTCTGAGTGTGCGCGGCCTCTGCTCACTGGCGACCTGTCCTGACAGCGCGGAAGGGCGCAGCAGGCGCGCTCTCGGGCCGACCGGGTGAACCCTGCTGGCGCCTACGCAGCGCTAACGCTTCTCTGTCCGGGGGTTTTGTGTCACCGTAAACCAAGCACACGGTTCTCTGTAAATAAACTTCTCCCACTGCAGCACCTCGGGGGTGCACGGCCGTCGTCTCCTGGCTGATTTGTGAGCAGGTTTGGTGCAGGCCAGGCAGGCGTGGATGCCGAAATGTCAGCAGAACCCTGCCGGGGCTGCCAAGGCGGCCAGCCAGGTGTGGGGGAGAAGCTTCTCGAATGCATCGCCAAACAGAGACAGGAAAGGCAGGCCTGGGGAGCCCAGTGAGCCACAGTAGCCAGGGAGGCCATTCACACAGTGTTTGGCCCCAGAGGTGCTGACCCGCCACAAAGGGACTCCCAGCGCTTCTGAAACCACCAGTTGAAGGAAGGGCGTCTGGTTACATTTCGTGTTTATTTTTTGTGCTTGGCCCCTTCATGAAAAATGACCAAAACCTGGTCACGGACCAGGGTGTGAGTGTGGAAAGGCTGAGTGTGGGCCTCAGCAGCGCGTCTGGACTGTGCAGGGGAAGGAGGCAGGTGCGCAGCCGAGCCAGGTCCCGCTGGAAAGAGCCAGTAACCGAGAAATTTCCAGTAAAATCTTCTGTTTGAAATGAAAGGCCTGTGGAGATAGTGCCGTCCTAGCCAGAGTCCGATCGTTGAGCTGGCTTGATTCTGCGCACACATGAGCAGGGCACATGCACACGTGTGTGCATGCATGTGCAGACATGCATGTGCTCTGAGGTACACCCCTGAGGTCTGGGGTCTGGTCAGAGATGATGCTCACAGTGCCTCTACGTTCCATTTAAAGATTTTATTTACTTATTTTTAGACAGAGGGGAAGAGCAGGAGACAGAAAGAGAAACATCAGTGTGTGGTTGCTCTCGTGCGCCCCCTACTGGGGACCTGGCCTACAACCCAGGCCTGTGCCCTGACTGGGAATAGAACCAGTGACCCTTTGGTTCCCAGGCTGGGGCTCAATCCACTGAGCCACACCAGCCAGGGCAAGAATGGGAGGTGTTAGGAGAAGCAAGTTGTTCTATTTTCTGACCTGCTTTCCTCCCAAAGGGCCAAGAATTTCAAAGCGTCCGGCTCATGTGTGCCATTGACTAGAATGAGTCCCCTTGACCCTCCCCACCGTTCACCCCGAACGTGACCTCACAGTCATGCACCAAAGGCAAGGACAGGCTGCAGCAGAGATGGAGATGTGGCCACAGGGGCTGACCCACACCCCAGGTCTCCTCAGCATTGAGCCATCTCTGGGTGTCCCACAAGCTTTCAATGCTGCATGTTTTCCGAGGCGAGCGGCCCGGAGTGGCTGGGCGCGTGGCCTGTGTGGGGTGCGGCTTGTCTGTTTGGAGGCTGTAGGCCTGGCCTGAGAAGCCCTGTCCGTTCACTCCTTAGAGGAAGCGGGAAGGCACCCCACTGAGGCACCTGCCCGCCCCCCACCCCGTCCTCCCGGCTCCCACGGTTTCTACCTGAGCAGCCAGTTGACTGAATTTAACTCAGCAGTTCCGTGCCGGGTGGGCAAGGCTTTGTAAAGAAACGTGACCTCTTCCTGTTTCGGGGACAAGGGGCAAGAGTGGTCTGGCCCATCACTCCTTCTCACCTTTGGCCTCATGTCTTCCACGGCCCAAGCTCAGACGGCACAGCTTAGACACACACACACACCCCCCAGGGTCCCCCCCCCCCGCCCGGGGACCAGAGTCTCCTCCCTTTTCTTCACTCGGAACCGTTTTACGGGGAACTTCCATGTGCTTTGTAAGCAGGTTTCCATGTTTCACTGACTTTAAAAATGTTGGATTTTGTACTTGAATTTCGAGTCCGCCTCTGTTTGGTTCCAAAATCTAGATCTGTGCTTATTGTTAATTTTCGTAAGTTCCAATGTAAAACCTGCTCTGTGAAGTTGGTTGCCACGTCCCCAGGTTTATGAAAATGGGGAGACTCGTCGTGAAGGCGACAGGGGTTCCTCTGGAAGTTAGATTCCTTCCCAAACCCACACACCAGAACGGGGCTCCGTGAGACGCCGCTGGGAGACGGAATAGCAACGTTGCATTCCCACATGATGTCCAGATTGTTAGACATTTGGAACAGATACTGCAAAACTCAAGAACTTCAGCGCAGAACCTGGACGCTCAGATCACAGCCAAAAAAAAAAAAAGGGTGAAACGAACCACAGGAATGAGAGGAGGGGATCCGAGGGGACCCCACGGACCGAAGGCCTCGAGTTCACACCCGCAAAGGAAAACAAGAACCATGAACGTGAAAGAACCGTTTTTAAGGCTCCGTCCGCTTCCTAACCCAACGCTGAGAAGGGGAAGAAACCTCTGAACACGTGTGCGCCACTTTCGGCTTTCCCTTGTCCAAGCAGGCTACTGCCCAACGGTGGCAGCGGCGTTCGCCTCGGCTCCTTGGCGGTTTGGGCGGGCACGGCGGGGGGCGCGGTGCGCGGCAGTAATTCCTGTGTCTCTTTCTGTTTCAGAAAAGTAAGCAAGTGCTACAAAGGCCGCTCTTGTCCAATAATTGTTCACTGCAGGCAAGTACAGCGCTCCGCGCGGACGAACCAGTGCGTGCGACCTCGGAAAACACACCGCCCCTCGGGGCGCAGGCTGCACCTCCTGGTGGCTTTCGTGGTGGCTGACACCCACCCGGGGCCTGTGAAGGAAGCCAAAGCCACCGGGGCGTCCGACCCGTGGCCCTCGGGCCGCATGGGCCCCACCCCAAACTGTAAATTACTTAGAGCCCTTTTCTTGCTCATCAGTTTTTGTTAGTGTTTGAATGTGTGGCTCGGAGACACCAGAAGGGTGGACACCCCTCAAACCGAATTCCCCGGGCCGCCGAGCCAAACGAGGCGGTGTCCTTACGTCCCTCCACCTGCACGCCCGCTCCAGGCCTCTTTTCTCTCCAACAAGCCACCGCACTGGGTCCCAGTGCTGCTCCCAAACACCCTGTCTCCTCAGCCCCCTGTGGGGACGGCGCACAGGTGCGTGGGGACAGTGTTTTCGATCCTCTGTGCTGTCTCAGCCACCAGCACACGCAGCCCAGGCCCCGCACCCGGCGCAGGCGGTGGGAAAGGCGTGGGGGGGCTCTGAGCGGGACAGAACCGGCGGTGGCAGAGGAGGGCCCCCGGGGCCACCGCACAGCAGCCCGGGCCTGGCCGCTCCGGGACACTCGCTCCGGGGCTCAGGCTCACCCTGTTTTGGTAAAGAACCTCCTCCTCCTCCTCGAACCGTCGGGCAGAAAGCTCCTTCCTGGCCGGGGGCACGTCTCCAAAGGCCACACCCCAGACCTGTCGGTTCAGTGAGGAACAGTGTGTGCGTGTGCCCTGGTACACGTGTGCACACATCTGTGTGCCTTGTATCTGTGTGTTTCTGTGCATACGTGTCTGTGTGTGTCTGTGTCCATGAGAAGAGGGGGAGAGCGGAGATGCTCCGCTTTCCTGGGAGTCTGGAACGGTTCCGACTCCACCCCGAGCGCCCGAGACAGGCAGCGGATCCTTGGAAGTTTCCGTGGCCGCTCCTGAAATGTCCGTGTGAAGTGCGTGTGGAGAAGCAGTGAGCACACCCCGCAGCAGGCAGGGTCCCTGGTCGCGGGGAGGATTGCGGGCGGACTCGCTCTCCGCACGTGCCCAGCCCTGAGTGCGGGCCGCGCGCGGGGAGCGGCTTCCTCACGTCCGTTTGAGAAAACACGTGAAAGCTGAGCGCGGTGCGTCTTGACCGTAAAGGAGCCACCTCCAGGCTCTCCGGGGGCTCCTCGGGGTCACCGGCCATCCCCCCAAATCCGAGACTGAGAGCAGCCCCCTAGGCCCCCAGGCCTCACAGGACGGCTGGTGTTTCCTCCTTAAAGTCGGGAGCGCGGATGCAAACCCTCCGTTTGAAGTGGCTCGCGGGTGAGAAGGGCCCTGCGCTGGCCACGAACACCCCTCGGGGACGCAGCCGTGGGCACGGGGATGGTCTCACACGTGCGCGTAGAAAAGCCTGACGCTGGGGCTGCGTGTCCCGCAGAAATAACCCTCGTTTTCTGTCCCGTGCGGCCGCCGAGGCCCAGCTCACAACGTGGCCGCAGCGCGGGTCCAGGTGGTAGATACTCCGAGCACAGCGGGGTGCAGGCCCGGGAAAGAGGGGTGACCAGGGGCAGAGGGGCGCGAGCGCCCCCTGCTGGCAGCCGGGGCGCGCCTCTGCGAGGGGGCGCCGCGCCCGCCCCGCACGTGGACGCCGCGCAGTGACGTGGCCTCACGGAGCAACGTGCGGGCGCTGTGCGCTCGGACGCTGCCGCCCGGCTGGGCCCGGCGTTCCTGGTCTTGTTCTTCGGGGACAAAATGCACCACTTTTCTGGTCAAAGGGGAAGCAAGGACAAAAGGAACAGAAACCTGTGCGGGCACAGTGGCCGAGTCGCGCTGCTGGGGGTGGGGGCAGAGCTCTGCCGGCCCCTCCTCCTCCCTTTCCTCCTCCCCCCCTTTCCTCCTCCTCTCCCACTTCCTCTCCCACTTCCTCTCCCACTTCCTCTCCCTTCTCTTCCTCCTCCTCTTCCTCCTCTCTTCCTCCTCTTTGTCCTTCGCGTCCCTCCCCCTCCCCCACCCTCGCCCCTTCTCTCTCCCGCACAGCCGTGCTCCGGCACGAGCCCCCCAGACTCAGGAGGCAGCCAGCTGTCGTGGGCGCGGCCGCGTGGGGCGAGCGGCGCAGGCGGCCTTCTCACCTCTCCCCTTCCGTTGGCAGCGACGGCGCGGGCAGGAGCGGCACCTACATCCTGATCGACATGGTTCTCAACAAGATGGCCAAAGGTGAGCGCTAACGCGCCGCTCGGCGGGGGGCTCCGAGCTGGGGGTGGCGTTGCTACGGCAACCTGGGGCCCTGGGGGAATCAGCCGCTGCTGCCCTTCCTCTGAGCGCTGTGAGAGCGCCTGGCTGCCGACACGCGAGCTCCCCACTTTGTCCCCGCGTTCGCCGCTGGCCTGAGCACCAGGCTCGCCCCAGGGCGGACAGTGCGCACTGCGCAGCGTCGCACCCCGGTGCCGCCGCAGCTCCTGGACTCCTGGTCGTGTTTCGGGTGGACCGTCCCTGTTATAACCGTGCTGGCAGGGTCATCCTGGACGCACTCACCTAAGGCCTCTGGTGGCAAAGCCGTCACACTTAAGCCACCTTGTCTCCTGTGACGCTCTGCACCCCTGTGTCCATCTGTCAGTGAGGCCTGTGCCCCTCGCTCATCCCCCGGACCCGCCGTGGGCGTCTCCCCAGGGACCGGGCACTCATCATCCCATGGGAAAGGGCCAGTGGGCTCGCCTCTTGGGTGACCCTGTGCCTCAGGGAACACAGAGACCAGGGTGGGGGGAGGGGGCGCGCCCGGGCTGGGAGAGCTCCTGCAGATTCCGGGACCCAGCGTTTCCCGGTCGTGCCTGGGAGACACCGGCTTACAGTGACACCGTCAGTGTCCGGTGCAGCTTGGGACAGAGACGCCGAGATGGGGGGCGGTGGCCCCTCCTCAGCCGTGAGCGAAGTGCTGTCTCAGCACACACACCCCCGCCCCCGCGGCCCGCAGAGCCTCCCGCCTCCAGGGCTGCGTCCTCGGCCCGACTCCAATCACGGCGCTGGTCTCCACACACCTTCCCCTGCCCCAGGACAGGCTGTTTCCATATTGTTTCTGTCCAGTTAAAAAATAAATAGGCCCTGGCTGGTGTGGATCGGTGGGTTGAGTGCAGGCCTGCGAACCAAAGGGTCACCGGTTCGATCCCCAGTCAGGGCACAGGCCTGGGTTGCGGGCCAGGTCCCCAGTGGGGGACACACGAGAGGCAACTGATAAATGTGTCTCTCCTCTCTTTCTACCTCCCTGTCCCCTCTCTAAACATAAATAAAATCTTTTAAAAAATGAGTAAATGGAGCCCATCCTCAGCCCAAACACACACATGTGTGAAGACAAGCCCGTACGTAGGCTGTTGTTCGGAACGTAAGGGCTGGTGCGTCTGTGTGAGTCACCCAGCGCCCTGTGGCCAGGAGCTCCTCGGAGGGCGCTGCCTCCCCCCCAGGTGTCCCTGCTGCCCCTGAGCCACCTCTGGGGAGCACGGGAGGGGCCTTCCTCCCGCAAACGTCACTTCAGGCCCTGACAGCTCCGTGCTGGCCATGAGCAGAGGGAGAAACGCCGGCGCGGACGCAAACCCTCCGCCCCTGCTCCTCACACACATTGTTTTTAGATCACAGCGTAGCCCTGACCGTGTTACTGGGAAGGTCATCGCCCCCCCCCACTCACGCCTCTGTGTCCCGGCAAATTCACCTTCTCCTTGGGAATTTGCAGACTGGGGACTCAGAGCGCCGGATGGCACTTGTGTTTCTTCCCTTACGCTCCACCCTCCCTTCTCCGTCTGCCTCGCGCACGGAATCTGCCTCCTATTAAAGCAGTTGCGGGAGGAGACGGCGGGGCCGAGCGCAGCCGACGCAGCCTCAGTGTTTGCGGTTCCACCTCGGCGTTTACCCTGCGGGGAGAGGGAACCGGGGTTGTAGGGGCCGCGCCAGGGGCGCAGTGTCCTCACGGCAGCTCAGGTTGGCTGGCCCAGGACCCGGCCTCGCCAGATGACACCAGGAGTGTGGGCCGGCGTCCCGCTGCGCCGGAATTGGCCCGAGAGGGCAGTCCCCAGGCCTCTCCTGAGACCCGTCACCCCCATTCTGCTGCTGACCTGCTCCCCTCTGCCGGGCCTGCGGTGTCAAATCCCCTGACCCCGGGCAGCCCAGCCTCGGGAGAGATCAAAGGGCAAGGCGGCCCCTCCGCGGCGAGGGGCCCTTTCTCAGGCCGCCTGAGCGAGCCGCTGCCGGGGGTTTTGTTCTGGCTCAGGCGCGCCTGGCCGCCGCGGCCCCGCGCCTTTGTCTGGCCTGAGAACCTGGAGGCCGGTAGCAGACCCCGAGCTCATCCAGCGATCAAAGGGCCAAAGCCCGACCCTTTCTTCCCGCTTCCTCTTCTGAAAAGGAGTGAATTGCACGCGGACCAAAGGAGGCCTCTGCAAAGCCTTCGTGCGCCCAGCCCGGTCAGGGCCCCTTCTGAGCGCGGCCGGGCGGAGGGCGAGGCCCCCATTCCCAGGGCCTCCGGGGATTATGGACTTGGGGCCCCTCCAGGAGCCTTTGGGAAATACCCCCGCGGTGACCGAAGTCCAGGTTAGGAGCAAGCGGACCGCTAGCGCAGCTCCCGGGCGGGTCGCACGGGCCTGGCGGACTTTCTCTTGGCTGCGTGCGCTGCGGGGGCCGGGCCAAAACTACGCATCAGAATTGGCGCCTCGGGAGCACCCGCTCCCCTTCTCGGAAAGGCTCGGCCGCGAGCAGCGACTCTCCTTCTGCCGCCACAGTGAGCTCCTGGGCCTGACGCCCTCTCCGCGACATCTCTACGCGGGGTTTTGCTTTGCTTTTCTCACCACAGGTTGTTTGTTTGTCTGTTTGTTTGATTGATTTTAGGAATGGATGGTATTGCTCCCCAGGTTCCCCCAGGAGGCACCGAAAGCTCTGTGTGCTGGGGAGGCGGTTTCTGGTGTTGGCAGGTGGGAGGGGCTGGTATTTCCCTCTGTGGTGCGACTCACCTGTGACTCACCTGAGGTGTCGGAGGGTGTGCCTGGAGGTGCCTGTTAAGCGCGGGTTGCTGAAGGGGATGCTGCCCTGGGGGGGGGGGGAAGCTTGAAGGTGGGGGAGGGGGTCCAGGTCCCCATCCCATCTCAGCAGTCTGACCGGTTCCGTCCCCTCTGTCACTCAGCCGGCATCCCCCCCGTTTACCGGACACCCATCTCGTCCACCCGCACCGTCTCTGTGACCCCACGACTCCGCTCCCTCCTAGCAGCGGGGTCCCGCAGCCTTCATCCTCGGCGTCTGGCTTGTCTCACTCAGCAAACGTCCTCCAGGTTCACCCTCAGCACAGCCTGTGACGGGATTTTTCCTCTTTAAGGATGAGTCACAGTCCACCGTGTGGATGGACGTGTTCGCCTTTGGTTAATCCGTCTGCCTGTCTGTGGGCCCCCGGGGTGTCCGCCTTCCAGCTGCTGCAGACGTGGCCTCCGTTTCTTTTGGGTTCATGCTGGAGTAGGATGACTGGGTCGTATGGTCATTAATTCCATGTTTTTTAAGTATATTCTATTGATTACACTATTACAGTTTTTCCAGTTTATTGCCCTTTACCCCCCTCCCTGCACCCCCAACCCTCCAGCTTCCCCCCTTGGTTCATGTCCGTGGGTTGTGCACACAAGTACTTGGAGTCCTGTTTCCGGGACCTTTCTCAGCCTCTCCCCGCCCACTTCACGCCTGCTGATCATGCTGCTGCTTCCCTGTACCCGCCCCCTCCCCCTCCCCCGAGAAGCCTCCATGGGATCTCCATTTCCCTGATTCTGCTCCTGTTCTAGGTGTTTGCTTATTTTTGTTTTCTTTGTTTTCTTTTTTTTTTTTTTTTTTTTTTTTTTTTTTTTTTTTTTTTTTTTTTTTTTTAGGTTAGGTTGTTAATAGTTGTGAGTTTGTCATCATCTTACTGTTCATAGTTTTTGATCTTCTATTTCTGAGTTCCTTTAACGTTTCATATAATAAGGACTTGGTGGTGATGAACTCCTTTAACTTGACCTTATCTGGGAAGTGCTTTATCTGCCCTTCCATTCTAAATGACAGCTTTGCTGGATAGAGCAATCTTGGATGTAGGTCCTTACCTCTCATGACTTCAAATACTTCTTTCCAGCCCCTTCTTGCCTGAAAGTTTTCTTTTGAGAAATCAGCTGACAGTCTGATGGGAACCCCTTTGTAGGTGACTGTGCCCTTACCCCTTGCTGCTTCTAGAATTCTCTCCTTCATTTTAATCTTGGCTAATGTAATGGTGATGTGCCTTGGTGTGTTCCTCCTCAGGTCCAACTTCTTTGGGACTCTCTGAGCTTCCTGGAAGTCTATTTTCTCTGCCAGATTGGGGAAGTTCTCCTTCATTATTTGTTCAAATAAGTTTTCCATTTCTTGCTCTTCCTCTTCCCCTTCTGGCTCCTCTATAATTTGGATGTTGAAACGTTTAAAGTTGTCCCATAGTTTACTAAGCTTCTCTTCATTTTTTTTTAATTCTTGTTTTTTCATTCTGTTCCAATTGGATTTTATTTCTTCCTTTTGTACCAAACTATTGACTTGAGTCCTGGTTTCCTTCCTGTCACTGTTGGTTCCCTGAATGTTTTGCTTTATTTCACTTTGGGTATCTTTCGTTTGTTCTTTCATTTTGCAACCAAGCTGAATCAGTTCTGCCAGCATTTTGATGACCAGAACTTTGAATTCCCCATCACAGAGGTTAGCTGTCTGCTCATCGCTTAGCTCTCTTGCTGGAGTTTTGTTCTTTCATTTGGGCCATAGTTCCTCGTCTTGGTGCACAGTCTGGTTGGTCTGGTTGACTGTTTAATTCCTTTGTTGTTGGAGTTCCATGCAGTTTGATTTTTCTGGCACTTCTGGTTGTTTATTGATTTTAGATTGGTTGTTATCCTCCTTTTGGTTGTGCGAGGAAGCGAAGGCTTTCTACCTATGCCTCCATCTTGACCGGAAATTAATTCCATGGGGTTTTTAAGATTTTATTTATTTACTTTTAGAGAGAGGGGAAGGGAGGGAGAAAGAGAGGGAGAGAAACATCCATGTGCGGTTGCCTCTCGCTCGCCCCCTACTGGGGACCTGGCCTGCAACCCAGGCTGTGCCCTGACTGGGAATCGAACCAGCGACCCTTTGGTTCACAAGCCGGCACTCAATCCACTGAGCCGCACCAGCTGGGGCTGTTTCCGACCGTTTTAAATTCACACACTCCTGCCCTGGCAGGGTTGCTCAGTAGGTTGGAGCATCGTCCCCAAGGCTGTGGGTTTGATCCCTGGTCAGGGCACATACGCAAGTCAACCGACATTGTCCCAACAAGAAATGAAACAACAAATCTTCTCTCTATCCCCCCTTCCTCTCTCTCTAAAATCAATAAACATGTCCTCAAGTGAGGATTTAAAAAAATTAAAAATAAATTTACAGACTCCCTTTAAAACAAAACTACACTCCCTGTGGCCTGGTCAACTTCCAAACACTGAACACCTGAGAAGGAGCCCTGGGCCTTCGCCGCACCCGCCTGCTGCGGGCAGGCGTCTCCGCTGAGCCCCCCCGGGGGTCCGAGGGGAGACCTCCTCTGCTTCCTGGTGTCCAGTGGGCGGCTCACGGTGTCCCCCCCCCCGTGTGACCCGGCATCCCCTGGGAGCTCAGGACAGGCCCAGTGCTACCCTCGCAGACTTGGGGGACACACGCACCCCATCGTCCCCGCCCAGGGACTGGGAGGTCGGGGATCGGGCAGGCCACCCGCTGGGCTCCGCGCGGGTGCTGGTCTCCCGGCCGGCCCTGCCCTTCGGCAGAGGCAGCGCTGGGTTTGCCTGTATGGCCCCCGGGACCCCCACCCCTTCCTGCCTTTGTGTCCACGGCAGCAGCTCAGCAAACAGCACCAGCAACTCAGTGCCACTCAAGCCCTTGAACTTGGGGCTTGAAGATCATGTGACCATAGCAACTTCCAGCTCATTCTCCTGAGTCTGTGTCTCAGGGTGAGTGGGCCTCCCCCCAGGGTTTCCCCCACATCCTCACGGACTTGCCCCTCCGCCCGGCCTGGCCGGGCTCCCACGAGCAGTCAGTGACCTGCTCCGCCTGACCAGGGACAGGCTGTCCAGCCCCAGCCGGGGAGAGCTTCGCCGCCTCTCCTCACGATGGTGACAGGGGCCGTGCCACGTGCGAAATGTGTTTGGGGCTCGGTAAGGGGTCCGAGCCGGCTTCTGCCGCGTCTCCCGCCCCTGAGCACCGCCGGGCAGGCAGGCCTTCGCGCCCCCGTGAAAGGCGAGCCTGGGCTCCGTCCGCTCAGCTCCCGAGCTCCCGGTGGATTTAGCGAGAGGATGAGCAGCAGGCTGTGCAGTTTGCGGTGAGGCTGACGCTCGCTGCTCTGCTGGTGCTACTTCCACGAACGCCGAACGCCCGCGCCAGACAGGCCCCCTGGGAAAAGCCCCTGGCGGGGAACGTGCCCGGGCCGGGCCTTCCAGAACATTTGGAAGGCTCAGCTTCAAAGGCAGAGAACGCTGCATTTCAAAGCCGGTCTAATCAATACGACTAGTCTACTTTTTCATTTCTCTAAGTTGGGGGGAAAAAAAAAACCCTATGCAATGAAAATCAAAGCCTGTAAGGTACTTACCATGATTTAAAATATTCTTTAAAATGCCTTCACGCTTCACGCACACATTTATTTCCCGGTGGTGGTGGCCGGCTGCCGGTAAGTTTTGACGCAGGCATCGGGTAACCACTCCTCAGCCCGGGATCCTGAGTTCCCAGCCACCGCAGCCCCCACCCGAGTCTCTGCAGGGACACTGGAGCACAGCCGTGGCCACCCGGCCTCTCGGCCCAAGGAGGCCTGGGCACCGGGGGGCGGCCATGCAGGTGGCCTCGGGTCCGAGCTCGGCCCTGTTTGTGCGTTGCAGGCGCTAAGGAGATCGACATCGCCGCCACCCTGGAGCACCTGAGGGACCAGAGGCCCGGCATGGTCCAGACGAAGGTACCGCCCGGACCCCTGGGACCCCTGGGGCCCCTGGGGCTGTCACCTCGGGAGGGGGAGGAGGCGGCACGACCTGTCCCACCCATGGCCCGGCCCCTTCCTGGGGAGGTCCCGGCAACCCTGATGTGGCATCGTAACGGAGGAGTCAGGGGAGCTCACCTGGCCAGAGCTCCCTGTCCCCCAGATTCAGGGGGGACTCTAGGTTTCTATGGAAAGCGGTCACTGCTAACGCCCACCCCCTTGCGGGAGAACGTTCTGGAGTCTCCCAGCTCCCACACCCACAGCTCTGCTGGGCGGTCATCCTGACAGGGGCCATTGGGATGCCCCTGGGGTGTCCCGGGTCCCGGCACGCCCCTCGTAGCTCAGGGGCACACTCACTGGACAGGCTGAGCCGGCCTCGACCAGGGTGGACAAGACCACCGATGGCCGTGGCTGAACTAGAAATGGGGGGTAATGGCCGCAGCAGAGGCACGTGCGTCCCCAGCAGCCCCCCCACACCTGCCCCGCACGGGCGCCCGAGTCCTCAGGCGCCGAGTCTTCCCGAGCTCAGCCGGCCAGAGCTCCGCCGGCCGGGCCACGGCAGCGCTGCTGCCGCCGCCCACGCAGAAGCCCCGTCTGTGACGGACGTCCCTGCAAAACGGCCGCTTAGCCTCGAGGACTTTGCTGCAAAACGTGCTCCCGTGGCACCCGGCTGCCAGATCGCCTCTGGGTGCTGCTCGGGGCCTGCCGGTGCCAGTCCCGTGTCCCCCCGTGAAGTGGGGGCGGTTCCCTGCCCCCCCTTCGCTCAGTCCGACCATTAGAGTGGAAATCAAACAGCAGAACGCGGGGGCGGAGCTGGAAGGCAGGGCGCAGTCCAGGCCCCACGCTCGTTCCGCCGAGAACGAAGAAGCAACAGCCCCGTGAGGCGCAGCCGAGCGGTCGGACCCGGGAGATCATTTCCTGAAACACCCGAGTCCAGCAGGAGCCGGTCCTGCTCGGACAGGGTCAGCCCCTGCGGGGGAGGGGACAAGCCGGCCTCACCCCTCTTCCCGACCCTCACGCCCCGGCCCTGCCCTCCCCACCTGCTCCTGACTCTCCCGCAGGGAGGGGCCCGCGGGGCGTGGGCAGCACCACCCGGGAGCTCAGGGGCCGTGGCGCCTCCATCCCCGCCCCCCAGCAGGTGCCGCGCCTGCAGGCTCCGCGCAGGGTGGTCAGGGCGTCTCACGGGCCCGCAGGGAATGGCGTTGAATTCTAAGACCCACAGGGTTTCCTAAAAGATTTTTAATTTAAAATTATCTTATTCTGCAATTATTTCACACCTGCAAGAAATGGCAGAATACAAACGATGTCCAAGTGCCCTTGGGACCTCCCCAGGTCCAGCAGCTCACGCCAGCGCAGGGCAGGGACAAGGGTCGCTGGGTCGTCGGTACCCCGTCGGGCCCGCGTCCTCGCCCGCGTCTGTCGGCAGCTGCTCTCTGTCGAGGGGGGGACGCGGCCACGCTGGGAGCCCCGGGGGGGGGTCGGGTCCCCGCGGGCCCCGCCCGCCGTCCCCGAGCCACCCCTCACGGCGCCCCCGCTTGTCCCCGCAGGAGCAGTTCGAGTTCGCGCTGACGGCCGTGGCCGAGGAGGTGAACGCCATCCTCAAGGCCCTCCCGCAGTGAGCCCCGCGCCCCGCGGCCCGCGCCCTCCTCGGGGACACGCCGCCCTCTGTCTTGTCGCTGAGCCTGCCTCCTGCCAGGGTCCCAGACCCCGTAGTCACCACAGTTAGCAGTAAAAATGTGCATTTTCATTCAGCCAAATAAGAAAAACCACGGGCCTCTTCAGGTGTCACAGGGACATTCCACAGCTTTGGGACAAATAATGAGAAAATTGTCTCGGCCTCTCCATTCTCTGCCTGTGCGGGCTGCTGACACCCTGCCTCCCGCTGCCGCAGCTCTGCCCCCGCCCCGCCCCCACCGATGGACAGAGGCGTCCGGGGGTCGAGCGCTTTCCCACCCCGGAGCCCGGCCAGCCAGCTCAGGAGACAGTGGCGGGTCACGCGGGCAAGGCGGCGGGGAGCCCCCACGCGGGACAGCTCTCCCCCCTTCGTAAGAACGGGCGGCCGCGGCGGAAGAGGAGCAGCAGGCGCTGTGGGCCCGCGGGACGCGTCCAGAGAAATCGCAGCGCCCCCCTGCCCAGAACCAGGCGCCCCGGGGACACGCACACGGCACACGCCTCCCCCTGCCTGAGACCACGGCCACAGGCTGGGCTGTGCCTGCCCCGGGGTCAGAGTGAGCAGCTAGAGGTGGTCGGCAAGGGCCCGTGAGTGTCAGACGGACCCCCCGCACCCCACCCCTCACAGTTACTCGTTTCTTCACGCTCAGAAGGGCCGCTCTGCGATGGGGGCCCTGGGGTTCCTTTAGGCTCCGGCCCCGCACCCCACTCCCTTCTGTCCGAGCAGAGGTGCCGTCCAAGCAGGAGAAGCGAGACAGTGGCCCGCCGAACGGGGAGAAAGATGCCAAAACACGGCCGTGTGTCTGACGGCCCGTCCCGTGTGTTTGACGGTCTGTTCCGTGTGTCCCTGTAATGTAGCCGCGGTCCCCCCCAGTTGTCCTCGTCACCTGGAACCCGAGCGACTAACAGACGCCGACCCGCGGTCCCAGGAGAGGCCCGCGCTGTGAGACGGGGACCCGCGTGCCGCTGCGCTGATTAAACGTCTGCTTCGCGCTGCGTGCTCTTTATTCGGGGACGGGGCGCAGCGGGCTCTGCCGGGCGTGGGCCTCGGGCGGCGGGAACAGCGGTGCCACGGCATCGGGCGGGGGGGGGGCCGCCATGGGGTCCCCGGTCTCCCTGGTTCGTGGGGAGCACACGCCACAGAGGGGAGACCCGAGAACGGGAGCAGGGCGTGGACACGATAAGAAGGCGGCGCGTTCTGAGCGCTTGGGGAACGTCGATGCGCAAAGCGTCCATCAGCTGCGCCCCATCTGCGCCCTGACTGGGGCTCGAACCCACAACCTGTAGGTCTACAGGACGTCGCTGCAAACTGAACCGCCCGGCCAGGGCTGTAGCCTAACTTTTACCCGTGGCTGCGTTTACCAACCAGCTCCTAAAATCCCTAAAAATGTGACAGCCGGCCCTGCCCATTTGCACAAGCGGCTTCTGGCCGGTGAACCAGGTGTGACCCTTGTTCGGAGGATGCTCGTCTTCCCCAACTTTTCACACCTATTCACACCTGGGGGACTGGTGCTCCCCAGTCAGCGGTGAGGGTCAATGCCCTAAACTCGCTGGGTGACCTTTTCTCCCCTCGAAGTGCAGGCCCCACCTCGGGGAGGGGAGGGGAGGGGGGCGAGGCCGGGCCGGCGCCTGCGGGGAAGGACTTGGCCCCCTCAGGCCACCAGGCCGGGTCAGGCCGACCCGGAGCGGTAGAGCGGCCTGCCAGTGGGACATCGTCCTGGGTCTCGGCCGCCGCGCCCCGCAGAGCGGCCTGCCAGGCTGACCGTCTCCGCGGAGCTGCTGGGCGTGGTGAGGAATGAGGTTCAGCAAATCAGGGTTTGGAGGTGACAGACGGTGAGCGATGTTGCTAATAAGACTGAGCCCGGCGGTCTCCTGGCCCCCGCCTGGCCCCACCGCACCAGGACGCCCCAGGCTGCACGGTGCCCATCTCCCCGCCCCTGCCGCCTATGCCTGAGTGGGGGGCACGGGAACCCGCGGACACCCTTCCCTCTTCCGGCCAGTCCCCTCCCCACCCCCCCAGAGCCCGTGTCCCCTCACCCGTAAGGAAGGCGGGGCCTGGAGCCCGACCCCACCCCGTCTGGGGTTTCCGTTCCACGTCCCCGTCAGTCTCCTGAGACCACCGGGATCGCGGGGCCTGGCGGCGTGGGCTGTCCCCTCCTGCCACCCTGTCCACAACAGCCAAGGTGTCCCCGAGGCCCCTCCCCCTCAGGGCAGCTGTAGGGGCCGCCGGGAAGGGGTTTTAGAAGTCAGGAGCAACACCCTGGCTGGCGTGGTTCGGTGGTTTGAGCGCCAGCCTGCAAAGCAAAGGGTCACTGGTTCAATTCCCAGTCAGAGCACATGCCTGGGTTACGAGCCAGGTCCTCAGTAGGGGGTGCGTACGAGAGGCAACCACACATGGATGTTTCTCTCTCTCCCTCCCTGCCCCTCTCTCTAAAAATAAACAAGTAAAATCTCTTTTTAAAAAAACTGAGGCAGAGAACCAAGCCACAGAAAAATTATCAAAAGGGGAGAAAATCCAGCGAAGGGGGTGTCATGGGGCACAGAAAGTCGGGGAGCAGGGAAGCAGCAGGTGGCCCACGGGGGGGGCCCTTCCTGCCCCCAACCCAGCCTCTGGTGCAGCCGGCGCCCCTCGGTGTCACCCCAGCTCCACATCCATTGTCACCGGGGTTCCCGTGTCGTGGTGCCTCTCTTCCTACAAGGACCCCGGTCACCGGACATAGAGCCGCCCCCCAGTCCTGCGCAACCTCCTCTCAGCCTCCTCACAGCTACAGGGACCCTGTTTCCAAAGGGGGCCCCGCCCACAGGCCTGAACGCATCTTCTGGAGCCACAGAGGCACCCGCCGCAGCCGCGGAGTTTGCCTTCACGGTGCACCTCATGGGCTCTACCTCCCCGGCTGGGGGAGCACAGGCCGGGGGGGGGGGGTGGCGCGGCGGCCGCCCAGGTGAGGAGAGTGGGCGGGACGGGGAGCCCCTGATGCCCTGGCCTGTCCCCCCCTCCCGTGGCCCCTGGCCCATGCCCTGATTATCTCCTACGTTATTCCTACGTTATTCGCTTTGCTTTCAGTCTCCAGTTCGATTCCCAGCCAGGGCACAGGCCTGGGCTGCGCGCCAGGCCCCCAGTAGGGGGCGCGCAAGACGTAACCACACGTTGATGTTTCTCTCCCTCTCCCCCTCTTTCTAAAAATAAATAAATAATCTTAGGAAAAAATCAACCAATGAACGCATCGCTAGGTGGAACACCACATCAATATCTCTCTCTCTTCCTCTCCTTCTTTAAAATCAATAAATAGAAAGAAAAAAGCCCCACTGGCAGGTGGAGGGAAGCCCGCCCTCCTCAGCAGGGCTGCAGGGGCGCTGGGCCACCCGCCTGGGCTTGCCCAGCAGGCGAACGCCGGCCCCCAGCCAGCCAGCCCCTCACCCCAGACTCCTCGGCTTCTGCCCGGAGGGATTTTCCACGGGGACTCGGCCCCGCCCTCCCCGCTCGCTCCGTCCTATCAGCTCACCGGCCTGCCTGCCGTCCTGGAGTGGGGACAGCGCCCCGGCCCTGGTCCCCTCTTCCGCCCACGCGAGCCCGGACGTGTCACGTGTGTCTCCAGGGCCCCACCCTCCCGGCGGCCGTCTCCCCGTGTGCGGCGGCCGTGGCTCCTCCCAGGCCCAGACCAGCTGCCCTGAGCTCCACCAGCCTCCCTGCTGCAGGTGGGCCCAGGCCTCCCTGGGGCGAGCCCGCGGTGGGCCGGCCCTGCCCCGCAGGTCCCAGGGCCCGCAGTTCTGACCCCCGGGGCCCGGAGGAGAGGGCCCTGCGAGGACCGTCGCCCCGGGCCGAGTGGGACAAAGGGGGGCCGGGACCACGGCCGGAGCTCGGCCCAACACGGGGCGGAAAGCAGCCCCAACCAGCCCTGGACGCCAGCGGGACAGAGGCCCCCCCCCCACCCCATGCGGAGTGCAAGGCGGTCACGCTTTCCCCGCGGGAGAAAGACGTCACCTGCGGTCACACACAGTCGCCCTGCACTACTGGGGGGCCACCGAGAGACGCCGGCGCCTTGCACCCCCGGTCCCCAGATGCGTCAGGGACACACCGGCATTCAGTTCACCGTTTCCGTAGGGTCATCCACGGGCGGCCGGTGCTGCCCTGATCCTGAGTGAAAGCATCAGAAAGCTCACGGGGGTTAACTGTTTGCACACGAAAGCAACGCATTCCTCACGCTTCAAAAATACTCACTTTTGCACAATAAATGACGTTAGTCACGGCGGGGGGGCGGCCGACCTGTCAGTGGGAGCCGCACAAGGAAGCCAGCGGCATTTCAATCGGCAGCGCGAGTCTGTCCGGAGGTCCTACGAGAGCCGGTCCCCCCCCCACACCCCGTCGCTGGGCGCAGACAAAGCCCCCCAAGTCCTGGCGGACCGGCCCCCCACCACCCCGGGGGAGGGGCACGTGCCCTGACCGCCTCTCCCCCAGACACGTCCTCCGACCGGCTGCAACGTGGGGCCGGCCAGCATTCAAATTAGGCAGGGTGTTATTTGTGCACAGGTACGGCAGCTTCTCGCAGAAAATATCTCACAGGGACACGTGCACACGAATGAACCCACACCAACACTCATGTGCATGTGGATGCGGGGACAGGCATGCTCACACGCTAATGGACATGTGTGAACAGACACCCTGTGCACACACGGACACGGATCGACCCGTGTGCTTTGTGTGAACATGCGAGCGTGTGTGCACACACGTGAGCCAGTAGCACACGCGTGCATGCACGCACCACCTCCAACCCGTGCCGCCGCCAGCCCGGCCCGCGCAGAGCACGGGTGCCCCCTACAGGCCCAGACGCTCTGAGTGTCGTGGCCGCAAGGTCGCCACAGGAAGGAAAGCAGGGAACGTGCCGGGTGCCTCTGCAGACGCCGTCTCCGCGACCCACGAAGAACGTGGACTTCAGACCTGGTTTTACTTCCGATCGATGACAGTGGCTCGGGGACGTGTTGCCATGTTAGACGCGTCCCCCAGGCCCTCACGCGGCTCTGCCTCCGATGCAGAGCCTACGCCACCCAGGGCCACGATCCCACCCCAGCCCCACGCCCAGGCTGAGAGCCAGGCCCACGGGTCCACGCGGCCGCCAGAGTTGTGGCGCTGACCGTGGACATCAGCCCCCACCCTGGGCACCCACGGCAACCCCAGGGCCTCGGGGAAAAACTACCTTCCTTAGGGTCAAAAGCAAACCCATACACGCTGGCGGGGCCCTCAGCTACCTCCCCCACTGAATGTGCGCCCCGAGTTCTTCCCGCTGCGTGTCTGCCAACGTCACGGCACAGCAGCGACCCCCGGAGACCCTCCTGCCCACCACCGGTCAGCCGGTCACCTCAATGTCTTTGACATCGCCACCAACACACCCTCAGCAGCCAGACACACGTGGGACACCCGCCCTGTCATATCCCCCGGCCGACATTGTGACAAGCCACGGCGCGCATGATTGATAATCCACTAACGACCGCCGTGACCTGCGGCCCCGGGCCAGGTCTCGATGGCAGGCCCCACGGCCCCTTGAACGAGGTTTGCCCCCCGTGTGCACCAGCGATGCCGGCACCGGCCACTTTCTCTTTTAGCCCGAATGGTCGTCTCCACAGACGGGCCAGTGTCTTGGGTAAACTTTGTCTCGTCGTTTCACAAGGAGAAACGATTTGGCACAAAACACTTTTGACGTTATTCTCCTACAAGCCACGTCCACGTGGGATGATCCCGAATACGGCACCCCACGTGCACCCAAGCTGGGATGGTCCCCTCGTCACCCGGCACCTGGTCACCTGCAGAGCCGCGGTGACGCCTGCGTGGGCGGGGCCAGGCCTTGTCTGCTGCGCAGGGGACGGTGGCCAAAGACTCGGGAGACAAGGAGACAGTCACCTGCACCATTTGCTTCAATTATTGGGGTTCCCTGTTTCAGCCGACGACACCCCAGCTGGCTCGTTGCCGAGCAGGCGTGCAGGTGAGCTCGAGTCCCCTGGGCTCTTCCATCCGCTGGATTTAAATTCCGAGCCACGGCTGTGACCCCGGGAAGAAAAGGTGACCGAGGCCCCACAGTAACGCAGCCCAGGACCCGGGGGACAAAGCCCCGAGCTGTTCCCTCAGCAAACACGTGCTCTGGAAGGACGTTCAGCCGACTACTGCGGAACGCACCCCTCCCCTCGTGTCCCGGGTCCGAGAGCCTTCGTCCTGCCCCAGCCATGGCTCAGTGAACACCCCTCAGAGGCACATGACAAACACAATTCTCACCCACACGGCGGGTGGGGTGGGAGGGCGAGCACGTGGCACCTTTGAAATAAAGCTCCTTTCCTCCCCTCTCATGGGGGTCCCGCTCCTGTCTCTCCGTGGGGGTGAGAGGGCCTGCTGGGTCCCCCATCGGGGCCACCGCCGCGGCCACACCTCAGAACGCAGCTCCACTTGAGCAGGGCTGGGTCCAGGAGCCAGCGCCCCGTGGCCGCGGAGCCGCTGGGCCCCGTCCAGTGTCCCTGTTCCTTCCCCTCTGGCACTCACACCGTTTGGAGCTGGGACGAGGATGGGGACAGGTGTCTGTCAGGCTCCAAGGTGCCTCCGGGGCAGCTGCTCAGGACAAGGCCAGACAGACAAGACCAACCGACGAGGAAGCCTGAGGTTTATTCCGGAAATCGGCCCTCTGTAACCCTGCTGCGTCCTCCTGCTTGGAGGGCCCCGCGTGTCCATCCTGACCCCACAGTGGTGGACATATGCCCGTCGGTGCTGCCGGCAGGGAGGCCCCACCTGCGGAAAGGGGCAGGCGGGGAGCCCAGGCCTCCGACCCCTCCACCCCCGTCCGCCAGGCACCGCAGGCCCAGAGGAAAGGGGTCTGATACTCGGAAAATGCCTGGTGTCCACCCCCGGCCCCCGGCCTGTCTCTGATCTCATGCAGAAAAAGAGCGCCCCCAAGGGTCGCCAGGTTCAGCGAACACCCTGCAGGCTCCTCCAGGACAAACGCGCACTGACCTCTGGCCGCCTGTTTGCATGAGAATTAACACCCCCGGCCGGGCCTCTGCCCCTCTGCCCGGGCCACTGGGACTTCGCAAAGGCCAGCTTCTGATTTAAAACTCTGATTTTCTTTTTTTCCCTTTTTCCTTGAGAAGCCAGAAGAAAGGGGGGAAGCGGCTCTCATCTGCATCACAGATCGGGCGGCTGGGAGAACACCGCGCATCCATAATTCATGGCACGTCCTGCGGGGCTGCAGCCCGCGCCAGCCTAGCAACCGAGTCCTGGCAACCGCGCGGCCAATCGGGGCGTCCCCCGCGCCCGCGCGCGGGAGGGGGAGCGGCTCCGCGGCCACATCCGCACCGGCTTTTTGTGAACCGCGACAGGGCGGGGACGGGGACGCGGGGAAGACACGGGGCCCGCGGGCGATGACTCTGGGCCACGTGAACATTCGCTACAACCCCGAGGAGAGACCCGGTGTTGCCCGAGCGGCCGAGGCTGCCTGCCGGGGTGGCTGTCGCTGCCAAGCGCCAGGTTCTAAATGTGAAAAGACATTCTCTCTCACTCGAAGTATTTTTTTATAAAAATAACGTGACTTCCCCCCGCTGGGGTGGCTCAATGGGTTGAGCGCTGGCCTGTGAACCAGAGGGTTGTCAGTTCAATTCCCAGTCAGGCCACATGCCTGGGCTGCGGGCCAGGTCCCCAGTAGGGGGCGTGGGAGAGGCAACCACACGTTGACGTTTCTTTCTCCCTCCCTCCCCTCTCTAAAAATAAATAAATAAAATCCTTTAAAGAATAAAATATTTAGAAAAACATTATGCAACTTACGACCACGGCTGCTGATGGCTGCAGGAGAGGCCGGCGTGAGGCAGCTCGGTAACCCTCCGCTTTCCACCTGGTTACACCCTGCGGAGAAGAGCTCCCGACCTGCCCTCCCTGTGTGACAGGGCCCCCCCCCTCCCCGCCGCAAACCTACCTGTCAGCCAGGACGGGCTCACGCAGGGCAGGTGGCACTGAAGGGGACCCTGGCACTAAAACACGGGGCTCAGCTGGCTTTGAGGAGCTCTGGGTTCAGCGCCACCGTCCGGCCTGCAGCCCCTTCCGGGTGGAGGGGCGGCTCGCCTGGCACCCGCCATGCACACGGGTCCTCCGGGGGGAAGGGACGGTGAGGGGGCAGCAGCCACCACCACCACCCCGTCAGCGCCCACAGCCATCCTGACCCCAGGTTCCCAGGCACCGTCTCTGCCGACAGTTGAATTTAGTGGCTGGTTCGGTGGCTCTGGACTCAGAAATCAGACAAACAACATCCCTTGCTCCTTTGACAGGAGGTGTTAGATGCTTTTTTTTTTTTAAGATTTTATTTATTTTTAGAAAGAGGGGAAGGGAGGGAGAGAAGGAAACATCAATGTGTGGTTGTCTCTTGTGCGCCCCCTACTGGGGACCCTGCCTGAAACCCAGGGATATGCTGTAACTGGGAATCGAACTGACAACCCTTTGGTTTGCAGGCCGGCCCTCGATCCTCTGAGCCACACCAGCCGGGACTGATTTCTTTTTTTTTTTTTTAATCTCACCCGAAGATATGTTTATTGATTTTGGGGGACAGGAAAGAAGAGGGAGAGACAGAGACATGGATGAGAGAGAGAAACACTGATCGGTCGCCTCTCTTACATGCCCTGACGAGGGATGGAACCCACAACCTTTCGCTGAGCGGATGCTGTCCAACGCCCTGAGCCGCCCGGCCAGCAATGACTTCCTGTGCACTTTTACGTATAAAAACACGTCAGGCTGCAGCCAGAAAGGAGCCCCCTGCCCGCCACACGCCACACGCTCGTGGGGAACGCGGCTCTGAACCCTTCGTGGGCGACCTGCTTCTGGGTCGTGGTTTCGTGCATCGAGAGCAGCTCCCTCCCTGCGATGCATTGAAAGTCAGCTCCCCACACAAGGGTTTGTAAAAAAAAAAAAAAAAAA